>JAWLRI010001081.1:923631-1006785 GCA_034781795.1 Crypturellus tataupa
CAGGGGGGTTGGACTAGATGACCTCTAGAGGTCCCTTCCAACCTTAGGCATTCTGTGATTCTATGATTCTATGAAATTCTCCTACCATACAACAGACACCCAGTTTACATAATTCCAGCAACCATAACTATCAGCAAAATCATGAAATAAAACAAGTCAAAATTAAAAAAAAAAATCACGTTAAGCAAAAAAATCAACACAGATGCTCTAGTCCCCCCAAATACATTAGAGATTCCTTGTTCTAATCCACAAGACAGATTTTTAAAACACATCACGAGAAAATGGAAAGCAGAACCCCTCCGGCCTGCACACATCTGGGAGGCCTAGCCCACATCATCTTCACCTCCCAAGGACACAAAGCAGCATGTGGGCATCTGCACTCAGAATTATGCTCTTTATTAATACATAGATGTAATATATTGCTATAGAATATTTATGAACTGTACTTTATAGAACCAAAGCTTTAACCAAACACTGTGCATTTATATACAAATATAATGTGTTGATAAATATATATTTTTTCCAAATACACTATTTAGAATCACAATGCTTTCCGAGTATGAAAAGAAACGCGACCATCATTATCATTCCTAGGACATTTATCAAGCCAGATTCAGGACTGAACACACAAATGCTGAATTCTAAGAGTCTGGGGTTTTTTTTTTGCATACCTTAAAAGCAGCACCTCCATGAATAATGGACTTGATGAAAATCCCAAGATCACCTCCAGTCTCCCGAGATTTGTTGCCTTTTAAACTCACACCGAGCCCAGCAGAGCCAGAATCGTTCAGAGGAATCTCAAATGTCAGCTGCTCTGTGGTTTCTGGGGAAAGAATACTGCAGTTTGGCTCTCCTTTCTGTTGGGAAAAATAAATATGAAAATATAACTGAAAAGGGGCACACAAACAACGCATAAACTAGTTTCACAAAGCTATTAAAACAACAAGTAATAGTCTTCCTTTCGAGAAAGCAGTTCAAAGAACCACAGTCTTAGATTTATAAGACTGCATTTAGCTGTGATTTAGTCACATGATGTAGCCTAAAATGTTTTATTAACAATACTTAGGAATATGCCTAAATAGAAGATAAAAATAGTTTAGTCCCACATATTACAAAAGTAAAGTCACAAGAGAATATAAAAACCTGGCACTTACTTTAAATGAAGGTGTATTAAAAATTTAAGCCATAAAACTCGCACAGTCTTTACAGCTCACAAGGTGTAGCGATGGTTGTAATGGTAAATCCCATTCCCCACTGAAAATTGAGTTACCTTCTTAAAAAATTATCCTCTCCCTAAAGCCTGACTACAGAAGAAAGTCGGTGCAACAAAGGCGAGGGTGAGAATTGAAAATGCAGCCAGCTACTCTGCACAAACCCCTCTGTGCATACTTTTACTCCCCACACATATTTTTTTCCTGGTGTGGGTTAATCCAAAGATTTTTGCTAGGTTATGCAAAGTCAAGATTCTATTTCTAAGAAAAAATCAGAAACAGTGTTATTTTACTGCAGACTATATCTGCAGTTTTCTACTCTTTCGTTTCTTTTTTTATTTTCTTAAAGCTATTTGGAAACTAAAAAGTAAAGAAAACTCTAGCATGAAGCATTCATACTGCATTCTGCACAAACAGTAAGAGGTAAAGGGTGCACATAAGATGTTAGCACAAAAGACCTTTTGCATCACAGCCAGTTTTATTTCACACTTCCTTTCCCACAAGGCAAAATAATTGGTTTATATTTCATGTCACTTGGATTTTTTTCTACTCTTTGTAATACTAGTGTTGAAAACTAATAGGCAAAAAATATGAAAATTAAGCACCCTAAATAGAGACTGAAAAAGATTATTGGGGTCTTTTTTGGCCCCAATAACCGAAGTTTTTGACCAAAAAACTTTGGTTTTAAGTTTTCTGTAAAATTCCCAACCAAAGGCCACACGCAAGGAAGACTGTGCTAGCTGGGCCAATCCTGCTTATAGCTAACGAGGAAGGGCCATTTCCAGGGAATAAGCTGCAGTTCCTGCAGTATCAGCGTGGTCGAGATTGTCAACAGAGATGCCAGCAGTACAGATGGTCTCTCAGCAGCCAGGGTAGGCCCATATTTTCTTCATCTATTATGCTGTCGGATCAGAAGTGGACAGATGACCTCAGACAGCGTAAGTTCGACAAGCAATATGAGCACAAAACTCGGGGCAGATACTGAAATCCTGGAGAAATGATAAAAAATAGAAGCAATAACCCCTGAGTATACTCACATTTATTTCAGATGCCACTTCACTGATGAGAAGCAGCTACCGGAGGCTAGGGAGAAGCCACATGACCCCCAGAGCCAGGACTATAAACCTCAATCCCAAAATATGATGTATATACCACGCACAAATTCTTCCTGGAATATAACTACATGATACCAAGTCAATACAATTAACCTAACTGCCAAATATAAAATGACATAGCACTGACACTGATAACTCTCTTTAAAGTAGCACTTATCTCTGGGGCTTGTGCTACTCATCTGCTCTCCTCCCTCTGTTCACTAGAGGCAGATGATTCTCAGTCACAGATACGGCACTTTTTTCTTTGCTGTGGCTAGAGAGATGTCCTGAATATAATCTCTAACAAACCCACAAATTCACACTACTGTGAACAACAGAGAAAGAAAAATTGTAGACACTCCTGCTCCAACTTACTTCAGAAGAATTAATGCCAACACAGAGGCCATTGAATATGGTTTTAACACCAACGTTTTGCATTTAACTTTCCCATCCTTTAGGGGAAGGGGTGCAGGTTTTTTAACAAATATGTTTACCCACTGATGTAAAAACTCTTAAGATTAGGGCTATGCAAGAGGCATGTCCTGCCTGGACAGGGAACATTCTCCTCAGGTCTCATCACAATCTCAGACGGGATGTGCCCTGTAGTCCTAAAGACAGACTATTTCTCATTACTTCACTGGTTCCCTGGGCAAGCAGTTCCTTTGGGCCGCTCTGCCCAGCTACAAGGTCGGGTGCAGGGCTGGAATCTGAGCTGGAGCACTGGTTCCTACAGTATTAACCTGTACACTGCCACAACTCCATCAGAAGCACTTCAGCTTGAACCGAATTGCAGCCCTTGATTTCAAGGTCGAGCACAAGAAGGGGAGGCACTAGGGATCCTGCAACAGCCACGTGGAGGCTCAAGGATCTTGGACACCTTGCCACCCCATGGTGCAAGAGCAATCACGTTCCTCGCTTTGCTGGGGCCCTGCATCCCTGCTGCTGGCCTCAGCAGCTTGGAACATGTGAATCTCCAGTTCTGGAATCTCCATAGGCCCCCCTTAAGAGTCACAGGGTCCATTGCCTTCATCCAAGGTAGATTTTCTAACCAGTCCAAGTTTTTCCTTCAACCATATCTTATCAGCACTTGCAAGCCTTACTCCCCACATTCCTACCCAATATCATTCTTCCTCCACCTACTGTTACTGTTATCCTACTGAATCCTCTGGTTTCCAGACCTCACGAGCCATTGCGCTAAACACAAGGCAAGTTCTAGCCTCCCGCCTCTCCCTCCAAAAGTATTGTGTATTCTTCCACTTAAGCCACAGCTCCTACATCTTATCCCTTCTGGGTATTTATAGTGGTTTCCTTTTCCACAACACCACCATCACAGCAGTGAGGCAGGTTTTGTACCACAGTACCTAAAGGTGCTCTGCTCTCAGTGCTGACACCTATTTTTACAAGAAATTGTCATTAATATTGTAAAAACCTAAGGCATTTGTTAAAACAAAAGTCATAAAGAAACAAAGGCAGCGGGATCTGAACAAGTCCCTCAAGCCCTTGCACGAATATAAACCGTGCAAGTGAGTCTGGTACCCATTAGGATGTCGGCCTCCAATTCGAGCACTGCTGTTTTTGTTGCTGCTCATCCCTCACCGACCATGGGAATTTGGTCTCCACGTCGCAGCCTTCCCTGCTTGTGTCAGAACCCCAGTAAGGGCAGCGGTAGGGCTGCGTGTAAGATGCAGGAAACAACCCTTTTGCTCCTGGAAAAAGCTCCACAGGAGCCCTGGTTCAGCTGCAGGCTTCAGGAAACAACCTGGCTGGAGTCCAGAGGACAGCAATGAAACAATCTTGTCTAACCTTGTGAAAAAGAGCCTAAAAGGGGACGTAGTAATTGTCTTCAAAACACTTTACAATAACATTTCTCCCTCTTTTTTTTGCAAGCAATTTTTGACATAAGAAATAGCTTGTTGAAATAGCAGTCAGGGAAATGTCAGCAAGACTCGAGAAAAATTTTTACCCTTGATATCTGGGGAAAAACAGACTGACTAGGTGGTCTCTTGATGTCTCCCACTATAAAGTTTACTAAGATAACAATACTGTATGTAGTTATATATAACTGAGCTTAACTGAATTATGTTTAATATTGTTGCAAATAAATTGCTAAAAGCAAAGTAATAAAAAAGCGACCCTGTTGTTTCATGTTATATAACATTTTCCAACTTCATTGACATAATTATTCCATGTATTAGGTCTTGTTAGTAATGTACCAGATTATTGTCTGCATGCCTGGACATGTTATCTATCAAACTGGAGACATTAAGATGTATTCAGCAAGACACCAGACATGTATAGTAAATCTTTGTCAGTATTAAGTTTCCCCTGTTTTCTCCAGTACCTAATTTGGAATCCATAACATTTCACTACCATTTACCTTGCTACAGTTCTCAGGGAAACATAGTTTCATCATAAAGAAAACCTTAGTAAATTTAATTTCAATTTAAACAACAGCTGCTTTTGTCCATTACTGGGGAACTCACTAATCTTCCCCAAAGCCCTTCACAAGAGCTGCTTGTTCAGAGTAGCCAAGTTCATCTAAACCCTCTCTTCTGCAGTATTTATATTCAGCATTGCCCTAAGATCCACCTAAAGTTGTTTTAAAATAACACTGAACTTTATTTAACAGCACTATCAAAAAATATTTGCCTATGAGGGAGAGTGAATAACATACCAATAACTTCCTAGATATGAGTAACAAAAAAGGTGATGCATGTGGAAAGAAAAAAAAAATCAGCAATTCTTTCATTATAAGATTAAGTCTGTTTTTATTCACTTAAAATGCTCATTTCCTATTTGTTGTGTGGCATTTGATACCAACTGTATGGGTATTCAATCTGTGAAATCAAAATTTGTACTCTTTGGTACAAATACAAGATTGAAAACCTTTCTCTGTGGGAGAAAATGGGAGGAAGCACAAAAATGGGAGAAATGAAGAGGGAGAAACAGAAATACACTACATACGAGTTTAATTTTATCCAATACTCACTGAATGGTTTCAAATTTTTATCCTGATACTGCTGTTCTGCACCAGAAATGCCTTTTCATTGCTGACCAGAAAAGCTCCAGCCATCCCGAAGTTAACAGCTCATCAATTAACCGCTTCATTTGGGCAACTAATTTCATGAGTGATGGTCCCGCTCCCAGCGAACGCAGGTATGAATGTTAATTGCTGCTAGTAACTCACAGAGCTGAATTCCCGACGCCTCCGTTTCCCTGACATTGCTAAAACCCTGTCCCAGGGCATCAATACTTCACAACGGAGCAACAACCATGAACTGAGTTATGGTCTGGTAAAGCAACTCCACTCCAAGGCACCAGACCTTGAACTCTATTAAAAAGACTTTTTAACTCAACACCATCCTAGACTCTGAATTCACTTAAAAACAGAACGGATGAAACGAACTGCAACCTATAAATTCCCAGACCAGGGAAAACCTCTTACCGATTTCTTCAAGATCACAGATACTTTTTTTGTGTTATGAAATACTCACCCAACAACCGCATCAAACTTTCGCCTTCACCAATGTACCGTACATCGCCATACATGGCAGCTACCACTGAAAATCTCTACCGCAGATGTAGGTAAGTGACTCGGGGTTAATATGGTAAATCAAGAGTCTTACACCTAAGCCAAAGTCCAGACAGGCAAGAGATGCGACTTTGAGGTGACTGGAGCAGTGAGATGGCCTGGCCTGTTCACCTTCACCTAGGAATCTCAAGAAGCGTTTGGTTAATTCACATTCTGCCAAGGACTACTTAATTCTTAGAAGCACATCTACACTACAGATCTCCAATTTCTTAAATAAAGGCTAAAATAAAGGATTCTTAAAATGTTCTACAGTTTTAGTGTGATGCAAGCAAGTCTCACCAACAGATTCCCAACCTTTTAAAGCAGAAATAAAATACTTCTAGGCTTCTCCTATGTCCGCTACACACAGAAACTGCTCAGTAACCAGTACCAACAGAATTGTAACCTTTGTGCACTGTATTTTCCTCCTTCCATTTAGTCCATGGTAATATCCACTAAATAGTGTGTCAATCCTCTATCTACCATGGGACACCGCTTTCAATTAGTCCTTTTATTTAATCCTACAGTGCCTGTTCTCATTGACCACCGCACTTTTTATCTGTGGATTTATGATAATCTAATGCATATCTCTCCCTGGAAAGGTTGCCTTATTTATCCTTATTGTTCTTTTGCCAAAAGAGAAGCTTACAAAAAAATTAGCTCCCACTTAAGCCAGGAAGGAAATAGCATTTGTTTAACACAACAAGAGACCTTTCAGTACCTGTGTGATGCCCTTGACCAACACACTATTATGGTCTCTCAATATGCTGCCTGCCCCTTGTCTGGCTGCTCATTTCTGATAAGAGATGCCAACTCCCTGGAGCGCTATTCAGAGCTCAGAGCAAAAGGCAAGGGACCCAGGAGGGTTATTTTCAAAGGCTTATGAAGGAAATAAGACATTTGCATGCTTTTGCAACTACTTACTGCAAAGCCCTCTATAAGCTAAAGAGTCGTATTTAAATTGCGGCGCCACATAGCTATTATGGGCAGAAAAACTTGAAAAGGAAGATAGCGCCTTCTTTGCACTATTCTTTACGCTCTTTCCAAGAGCTTAGACACAATTAAGAAATATTTTGCTCACAGCTCATTTATTGAGCCAAATCTACAGAATCTGCACAGTATTTTGTAATGGAGATACGGTAATGCTTTTCAAAATAGTACTCCAAGGTAATGCCCTGCTGTAATCTTGTCACAATCCAGTAAATAACCCAAGTCATTCCTGCATATATCCATCTTTGGCACTTCTGACAGATGCTTTCATACTGGCTTCTTTAAAATCATCTATATTCCATTTTGCAATAAAAACTAGACGGTCACTAATGGCACACCCCGTTAAGATAAAACCAAAAAAATAGCAAACCCACAGTGATACATTATACTCTACTTGGACACTTTTCACATTAACGTAGCACACTAAGAATTTGTGTCATATCGGATAAAATGGTTCTGTTTTGAATTATCTAGACTCCCTGGAATTATGGCTTTGGATACCAGTAGAATTAGATTCAGCTCTTCATCCAAGGCCTTTCTGTTTACTATTTGATGTCACAGGAGGCTTCGAAAATGGAGATCCTCCAGTTCACTCCCAATACATATTCAAAACGCCACGGCAGGTTTTACACAAGGAAACAGTTTGTCCTTGTGAAAGAGTTTTGTCCTAAGTTATTACTCAACATGATACTGTTCCTTCATGCTTAAAAATGCAGTCTCACTTAATCTGTTAATTTACATAACCATAGAAAATAAGGGGAGACAAATTACATCCTAAAATAAGGTATGTCCCACCGTGAAAACACCCATCCTCATCCCAGTGCTGAGCATTAGCCATGTGCTTAAGCATCCTGCTGTGCAGGAGCCTCTACAGTTAATTTACTTCATCTTTTACTTCCTAAAATCCTATTGCTTACAAAGATATGGGAGACTGCATGGTACTTTCAAGGGGAATTTAGGATTGCTGTTACTGTACACTTTTGGAATACACTGCAAGCAGACTGCTCACAATATTGTGATATACAAATCCTACTCTTTTCTTGCTTGATTTATTGGTTACTGTTCTAAAAGGATGTTTAAAAAGCACTGCAGAGTGTGTAGGTTCTTTTATGTCAATTTTTACATTATATTTTACATTATGTCAGTCCTAGGAAAAATTTTCATGGACTCTAAGGCACAGAGACTTTTAAAGTATTTTATGTAGCATATGCAGCACAAGTCTGTGATCTGTGTAGATGGCAGGGTACTACAGCTGCCAAGGAAATTAAAGAATTATCCAAAGATTTTCAAGATAAGTAAATACTGCAAATGTGGGTAAGTATTTAAGACATGTGCTCTATTGAGAGATCAGTTTCCAGTTTGATCTGCACATCTTTCTGGTTTCATTAACCCAGGTGCACTATGAGGCAATTCCTGAACTAGTGATGCCATCAAGCAAACAGCGACTCTGCCAGTGCTCCGAGGTAGGACTCCTCTAAACTCAGGAGCTTTCAGGAGCAAATATAAAATCCTGCACTAGGGGTAATATTATGCCTTTTACTTCCCACTTGTCTCCACTCAAAGGTCTCATCACCAGCAGGGCAGCACTGGAAGTTCTTGCTGGCAATGGGTGCTCTCCTCCCCAGGTTTAGGAGTGCTCTTTTGATGCTCATACTGACATTTGCTGGAAAGTGGAAGACTAGAATCTCAAAGGCAGCCACTGCTGGATTATAACACTCCTAATGCCTTGAGGAACAGTGTTAGATCCAGAGGGAACGCAGCCCTCGAGACTGATGTCATTTGCTCACAGAAAAGCACAACAAAAATGTTTGCCATGTTGGTAGCTATGTCAGTACCTAACAGTGGGGGCTCAGTCAGCTACTGAGAAATGGTACACGTAGGTGTACATGTAAGCATGTTTAAAATACTTGAATTATGTCATTTATTGCACATTGGAAATGCTGGAAGTCCGTCCAACAATAAAAATAATAGGGCACTTCTGGCCACACCTGCTGCCACAGGGACAGAAAAGAAAGTGAAGCTCCTCATGCTGTGGCTCCTTCTGAAGAGGAACCTCTCGCTGTCTCATATAAGCAGCAAGACGACTAATTAACTGCGCCTCAAAGCATCGTTGCCAGGACTCGAGGCTACACTAACCACGAGGAACCGTGCTCGGAAATAATTCCATAATCAGTGAAGGCTGGAAGCCCTGGAGGAGCTGCACTGCCGAGCGCTTCCGCGCCAAGACACCTTTGCACAGACACAACCTGCTCCTTTCCCAGCTATTCCGGGTCCAGAGGATCTGCAGCCCCAAAACTAGACACTTGCTCTCAAAAAGCTCTACAGAGCAGGCAGGGAGAGTACTTGCAGGTACATCGATTGCAAAGTAATTCCACATGAAAGGTGCCATGTGTGCTCATCATTTCCCTCTCTACCACGTAGAACAACTCAAGTACTAGATCTCGTGTATGTTATTAAAATCCAATATATGTATATTGACCTATTTTTCTAATAGAAATTTTTCCCCTCTTGAATAGAGAGAGTGCAAGAGAAAATTGGTACTTATTGGGATTATCCTGTGACTGAAATCACTTGTCCATTTCAGGTTAATTGGGCATTACAATCACTGTCTTAACCACAAAAGCAGGTGCAAAAACAGTTAAGTCCAGGCTGAAATTTCATCTATTATTTCCTGCAGATAAAAAGGCAAGAAACAATTAAGGGGAAGCAATAGAACATAAGCTTTGAATACTAAAACCAAAAAGGACAACACTTTAGGCAAACAAGTTCTCCTCCTTCAGGCACAGAGTTCAAGGCAGTGGAAGAAATTAATTAGAGGAAGACAGAAGCATAAAAGTTAATCGCATGGTGAGCAGAAAAAAAATGCTTAATTGAACTTGCCTCTCATCATTCCTTCCATTCTGTATAGTGCAGGCATAAAAGAGAATCTGGGAGTTAAGGATCAACAGCTACATTTTATACAGTTGTTCTTTTAGCCCTTGCTATAAAAATGCTGGTTTGTTTCCCTTTCTCCTCAATTCGTCACTAAGCAGAGAACGTGCCCAGAAACCAGAGAAAAAGGAATTATGACTGAAACTGATAAGTAAAAAAACACCCTATTTTGATATCAAGTATATACAAAGCTAAGAGTATGCATAAGAAATATATACCTAATCTTTCCACTGCTTTATTTCTACTTGCGAGTGTGGCAGAAAGGCACTTCCCCGGCTATCTCCATAATATCCGCTAGCCTGAGAGCTCATTAAAAGCACAAGGACATCTGTGAAAAAGGGGCTCAGATTTTCATCTGGCCATGGCACGGAGTGGGTCACACCAGAGCTAGTTCTCATTTAAGCAGCATTGCTTTTACCGAGGGGGGATGCAGAAAGAGGAGGGGAAAGAAACCATCTTTGTATCGTTATTAAAAGAAATGCCACCTTCAGACCACATATTTTTTTCTCGGAGGAAAGACAAGATGCAACAAACACACATGATCAAAACACTGTTTTCAAGTCAGAACAAAACAGTAGCCACAGCTTGATGGGCATTCCGCTTGCTTTGGTAACAGCTGGAAAATTCAAACCTGTTCAGGGGAGCCAGTTTCCTTCTGTAATCTTAAACACTCTAGAAAATGATCAGCATTACAGTTTAAACCCCCCAAATGCACCTTACAGAATGCACTAATCACAGGCCAGTCTATAGACAGTGGTAATTAAGTGAATCAAGATCTTCCCCTGAGTTTTGGAACCAGCTCCTTACTCAGCTGTTACATTGTCAACAGCTGGCATGAATTACTACTAACATTTGGCTAACTGGATAATAAGGAGGACAGCCTGCGGTTGGTCCAAATTCTGCTTTACTGATCTGCTTCAAATGGGGGGGGAAACAAGAAAAAACCTCATTAGATCCTCTTATTCTTACAACAGTAGGAAGATTGTGCTTCCTATTTTATTCCCTCATTATGTGCAAACAATGTAACTGTGTGACACTCAGATGTTGCTAGGGCTAGCGCAACTGAAGCCCCAAATCACTATAATTTAATAATGCCCTTTTGAAACACTGATTCATCTTCACTCATATCACATCTCTCTCTTGGCTGGTGGGAAAGGTTTGCTGCTCTGCATATATTTTCCTGCTTGCTCACGATTCAGCAGCGCACACCACAGGAACAGCCCTCCAGCCCCTGCTTCTGCCTGGCCTTCTGGAGAGAAAACATTCCTGAGACGAAGCTTTCTCCAGACAGCAGCTCTGCTACGAGGGGAAGTCAAATTATATTGTTATAGATCCACACAACAAATGCCATCTCCGTTACTCTATTTCGTTTGCTTTGCGCCCATGCGGCTCTCCCGCTCTTCCTAAAAATCAATGCAGAAACCAAGTTCCACTTGAGCAACAAGCTCCAAAGGGATTTTGTGCATCGTGTCGGAGGGGTCTAAATTCCGGGGGCATCTTTGCTGCAGGAAGCTGTGGAAAGTGTGCTCATTACCAAGCAGCCTCTCCTCTTCCTTGTATCAGGGAAGCTAAGGAAAACATCTCAGATTATATTCGAGTCCCTGGAGGACAAGGGGGATATAAGGCAATTACTCTATTATTGCCAGGCATTATCAGCCTCCCGCCCTCTCACCGTGCGTGTGCAAGTGCTCAGGTAACGGCATGTAATCTACATAGTCTAATCTGCAGTTATAGCTGTCCTCAAAAACTCCTGGATTACCCATTGTCTCATCAAAATATTTCAAGTATTGGTTTCTTTTCTCCTCTTGATCCCCTTTCTTCCCCCTGTAACTTTTGAGGTAGCAGAGGATTAACCTAATACACTATTATGGACAAACCAAAACCAAAAAAAACAAACAAAAGAAACAACAAAAACCAAACAAAAGTAAATGTAGAAAAGGAAACCAAGGTTAGTTTATTTTTAATTTTTTAAGTATCTACTGAGACTGTTTTCAGATGCCCCATGATTTCTACCAAGCAGCATGTTAGTATCAACATCTGGCACCTTAGTTCTGTAGCAACCCACACTTTTGCAGGGAGCTACCAGGGAGATGCCGCTGGAAGGTGTCGAATTTAAAAGGACTGGTTCCATGAAACTACCTGATGTACTTTAGCAACTTGCATTTTTGTATTACTCAACCGGGCCACTAAAAAATCCAGAGCAGAATTAGAATTCACATACCATCGCTAACAGCACGAGGGCCACCATCAGTGCATCACTCTTGCGCAAGGAAGGCAATCTAAGTGAAGGTCAAGCCAGCAGGATAAATGTGGCTACCTTCAGGATCTCAATCATGCCAGTCAAGAGTAACTCACCTTTTGAAAGGTAGTTAATCCATGCTGTAAGGGCTAGAATTTAATAACAGGCAAGTCTGGCATGTAAAAATTATAAATAGCTTTTACATTTCTATAGCCCATTATTCCCACCCACTGTTACCAGGATAATTTGGATTAAGGTGGTAAAGAATCATGCTGGGGAAAGAGTAGAGAGAAAAGATGGCTGTACACTTAAACTCCCACACTTCCCAAGCAGGGAAAGAAAAAACATTTTTGATGGGCAGCCAATATGAAAAGTAAGCCTTTACTCAGGAGAGTTGGTGGGAAAAAGATCCTAGAAGGACAATTTAGCACTCAAACTTCCCCCACTTTCACACAGAGACTGGCTACACAGCTCAAGGACTTTCTCAACAGAGCCTCACAACTTTGCTACTCCGGGAAGTACTGACAAGGAACAGCTAATTAACCCGGGAATTTCTCTGCTGTTATTTATCCTCCTTTAAAACCTGCTCAACCAGAAAGGGAAGCTGAAACAAAAATAACTTTGTGCAGGCACTTGTCCCGTGCTCCACGGCGGCAGCGGATGCGCAGGAACAAGCAGCCAGCGGCCGCACAAGAGCCAAGGGTCACGTGAGACCCCAGCCTACGCTCCTGCTTCCGAGCCGCCCATCCCGCGGCGGGACACGGGCACCCGCTCCCCGATCCCGGCGATAACAGCAGAGCAAGTGGAAGCTGCTGGCAGTGGTTTGTGAGGAAACACGCGGTGCATTGCCGTGGAAGACCACGCCAGCAGTTTAAAGCTAAAGGAAAAGCAAAAAGGGAGAAGCCGTGCTCTTCAGAACAAGCCATTTGTGTTCTTTAAAAGAGATAAAGTGAGACAAAAGCAGGAAACACTGTCCTTCCTTTATCCTGAGGACTTCTTAATGAAAGGTCAAGTATACCCATCAATCAAGATAAGGCAGAGGCAACTAAAGAGATGACCTTCTTTGAGGGGAAACAAGTATGTATCAGATAGCACTTTTACATTAATGCAGCCTTCCTATGACTATTTGAGACAAAAGGGAACACAGTTTCATCCTATCATAAAAAAGTGAAAACTGAGCACTTCAGATGCATCCTTGCATGCTTGCTTTTGTTCCATTTTCTTCTATTCAGTCAAAAATAGTAGCCAAGGAAAAGCCTACTTCCAGAATTTGTGAGGAATATAATGGATTTCTAACCCTCATGCAGTTTGACTTCCCAGGCTTAGGAGATGCATCACCCAGGGGGCAGCCACCATCATTCGTTACTGATAAGCAACAGGAATCATCAGAAACACTTCCAACTTCTGGGTTTAAAGGTTGCTGCTTTTCTGAGGGAGAATCCGCTTTCAGTCGTGCCTGACCTCACAGTTACAAACTTCGTTTACAATAGCCCCTGTGAGTTATGCTCGTGATGTCACTTCTAGGATGGAAAATCAAATTTCATGCAATTGTATCTGAAGTGGCTAAAATCAAATGTAAATACTTTTCAAGCACAAGTCTTATGCAGTCATCCTTCATCGGCTTTCTGAGCCAGCAACTGTTCACTCCTATTTCTTGGGCCAAGCTTAACACATGTTATTCCTCTTGCAGAGCGGAACTGGAATAATTCTATCGCTCACCAGCTCTCGAGGTAGAAAGGCGTCCTCCTGGCGAGCCACGAGCAGGGACACCGTCTCGCCTTGCTTTGTGCTCCTCAGCGTAGCTACCAGCTCCTCCTGCGTCCTGCCGGTGATGTCCCGCCCATTCACCTAGGACACGGACGACCAAAAAACCTGGAACATTTGCTTTGCTTTTTTAAATCATCTGCCCCTTTCCAGGACAGTTGTTAGTCAGTGACTGACAGCAAAGAACTGGCAGCAATTCCCTCACTGCCTCCCCCTCTGGCCCTGCACAAATCACTTAACCTTTTTTGCTCATTTTCACCATCTGTTAAAGCAGCTTTATAACACTTACCCACCTTGCAGGGGGTTTGTGAGGCTTAATTAGTTTGCAGAGCACTTTGAAGATGAAAAGTACCAAAACAAGACCTAAGTAGTATTAAAACTGTTTATCTTAAGAGCTTTTTGAAGTTACTAAGTACAAGTAACCCACCAGACAATGGGATTATAACATTTTCAGATTTCTTGCAATTTAAGTGACTCAATTTGAACCCAACTGTATTAAAATGAGTACTTAAAAACCCTGAACATTAATCACAGATTTTTTAGGACATGGCTGCCAAGGCAAAACATTTATCTCCTTTAAGAACACAAATATCAGATCTCCTGTGTTCCAACAGCCCTGCACCCTTCTGGAACAGCTCGCCTTGTTTCCAAGTTGGGATGCAACACAGTTGTTGACAAGCAGCAAGGAAGCCAGGGGTCTTTTCACTAAAGTCAGTAATTTTCACCACATCAGTAGCTGGTTTAGGAAATAAAATATACGTGTAAAATCCAGCAATGGAGACACAGCTGTGTAAGTAAAATGGATGCTTATTCTAACCTCCAGGATTCTGTCTCCTGACTGTAAACGGCCGTCTTTTACTGCGGCACCTTTTGGTAAAATATTCTTCACAAAAATAGGACCAGGCCCATGAACTGAAGAATCTCTGGTAACCACAGTGAAACCAAGTCCTTCTGGACCTAGAAGATAAGATAAAGAATTCCCAACATAAATTTCAATAAACAAATGAGGATCATTAAAATAACTAAGCAATCAATGTAAATAACATATATATCACAGACACTCATTCAAGTTAGCTCTTAAAAACACAAAATAAACAAAAAAAGCTATAAACGTCAACGTATTTTCTACATGCCCCACAGTAGAAATATATCCATGTCCGGACACATATGCTCAAACCCTCTCTTCAGGGTTACAATGGAAATGCCTTTGGGTAACTCACATTAAAACAGGAGTTCCCATTTATTCTGTATCAAAGACAACACCTTTTAAGTGGTTTTAGAATCCGCCCTCACCTTAGTGTCAGTGCTGTGGCTAAGCAAACAGAACTGCTTAGTTATGAGCATAAATATAATCCCGTTGGTTTTATGAAGTTTAGTGACAAGTGGACAAACATGACTATTGCTAGATTTGAATGCCAAACCTGCTGACTATATACATGCTACAAGAAAGGACAAGTGGTGTTTCAAAACTGCTAATAGTGAAGTCATTCGTAGCTTGGAAATCAACAACTCCAAATGTTAATAGGTAGATGTTTTAGCAAATAAAGAATTACGCAGTAAAATCAGCATTAGCTGGTATTGATTATAATGAACCCAAGAAGAGCAAAGTCCATAAAACTCTCTTTACAGTGAGCAGCTTGATTGCTATTCATGTTTCTGGAGATCTCATCATATCAGTATCACATTTCTATCGTTTCTAAAAATATAAATTACAAGTTCAAAATCAAAGCGTTACACATCTAGCAAGGGGAACTCTGAAGGAGGTTTTATGTTAACACAAAGCTTAAGAGTTCAGAAGTAAAAATGATTGATTTAAGTTAAGAAATAACAAAAATTAAGAAATGACAGCTTGATTACACTCATTATGTGTCAAAAGAATAAAGTTAGACATTTTTTAAAAGGGCCACTTCTAGCAGCAAATTTAGCTCTTAGCCAAATCAGAGAAAGAAATTAAACAGAAAATATGAATGCTAATTGGGATCTACTTAAGCACATTTTACTAGATGTGCACAAACCTGCTGTTCCATACAAAGGCAGGCATCTGCATGAAGCAGCATTTAAAAATATACACACTGAAAAAGGGATGCTGAGAGCTAAATAAATACAGATGTAAAGAAATGGATTATAGAAAATAAAAAGGGAAAGGACAAAGGTAAATCTGTGGAAAACCACCTGCACAGCAGAAAATAGAGCAGAGTGTACACAAACCTATCTTTAAAAGAATGTCCCAAAACCACTGGTCAATGAATAGATATTAATAAAAAAAAAATTAAAAAAAGCAGCAGACAGTTTAAACTTTCATTCTCTATTTGCAAAAAAGCCAGACACCTATATTCATATCCCATGCTGTTAATGAAACACCTTGTTTCACCTAATTTGAAGTTGTTTACAAAGAATAAGACAAAACTCTATCTTAATCTGAAACATGCACCCAGAATGTCCAGGAAAGCCAATTTTTGAGAATGTGACTGTTAATGCTTGGGGAAAACACCACGGTCTGTGCGATGCAGGAGGTCAGAGGAGGGGATCTCGGTAGCACTTCTGGAGCCTTCACTGCTAGCAGGGGTAACCAGAGCAAAGTCCCTCCAGCAGCCTGCGGATCTCGGGGAGCGCTCTGCACTTGGGCATATTCTGCATCACAGACCTGCTGCTTGCTCTGCCTCATCTGCTTAGGGCTGTGTTCCTCAGTCCTTCTCAGCACTCACTAACACTCTTCTGTCTCCTCCTCCTTCTGGACTACAACACCATTAAGGCCTTTACAGTTAAAGCCTTTTTTTTTTTTTCTCTCCTTTTCTCGTAATTTTTGCTATCAAAAGGTACAACGGCTTTACACTAATGTTAAGTCTCCTTTATTTTCTTGTCTTCACAACACTCGCTTCAAATATAAACAAAACAGAGCACAAAGAAATTCTCCAAAATATTAGAAAACAATTATTTTGAACAAAAAAAAAAAAGTTAGCAAACTTACTTATACTCTTAATGCTACTTAAAGTGGCATTAAAATTAAAAGTTAAGGTACCAGTAAGAGCCTGATACAGAATCAATCACCTCATCGTTTCCCAAGACTTACCTTTTTTCAGGTCTATCTTTATTTTCTTTGCATTTCTTTTACTGCCAAAGCCCAGCAAGGGGGACAGTGAGGGTGAGGACGGTTTTCTACAGAGCCGGGGGAGGTTGGGGCTCTTCGCCTGCTGCAGCGTTGCCTGAACACCTGCCTCCAAGCCGGCCGTTCCAGAAAGTTTAATCGTTTTCAGAGTGGGTTTTGGATGAACAGGAGGTGGAATCTTTGTTTTGGGAACTCCTTCTTCGCTGTCCAGAAAAAGGGGAGCAATGACCGACTTTTCATACTGGTCCCGATTATAAGGAGGAAGAATTTCCAAGACAACATTTTGAAACTTCATTGCCTGACGGAAGATGTCCTGAGCCCTGTAAAAGAAAGTTATGAAAAAAATCACATAACAAATCAGAAAGTCTGGGCAAAGTTTGAAGTTGTTTACTAAGAATAAGACAAAAATCTATCTTAAATATGAAGAAACAGCAATACCTTCCAATCCACAGGGTCCCCTTTCTAAAAGCATGAAATCAGATTTCTCTAGTACAGCATTTCCTTACATTTCAAGCAGGACAGCAGATCCAGCAGGATCCATAGGCTGCTATGAAGACATATCAGCCAGAATAAACAAACGAAGACAGGTCTTTATACAGCACATCAAGAGAAAGGAAATTCTGTCAGTAAAAGCTCACCAAAAACACCTAAAGTCACAGGTTGCAACTTTCTGGTATTTGCCTGTTTTGTATTTTCCTGTTGACAACCCGTTGCTCTGGTCAACAGCAGCCACGGGTGGACACACTCACACTGAGAAACCTCAAGCTTTTGGTTTTTTTTTTTTTTTTTTTTTTTTTTTTTTGAGTATGTGCTGACCAGCCCTCAATTCCCTCACCACCCCTAACGCAACTGCTGGCTGATTCCACAGCAATGGGAAAGGATGAGGGGATAGGACAGACGGACACCTTCAGAAGCAGCACGGTGATGCAGAAGGTGCAGCCACCTGCCTATCTGGCAGTCCCCGGAGAGCACAGGCGCTGGAGAGTGTTGTGGGGTGGTTTTCTTCCCAGCACTGCTCTCACGGGTTGGATTACAGAACTGGACCTGTCCCAGTGCATCCACAGGAGCTGCAGGCTGCACACACTCGTGTGCATCCATGAAGGTTTGCCAGGACAGACGTCATCCCGATAAAGAAGCTCCTGTATGCACAGTGTAAGGATGTAAAATCTTAACTGCATTTCTCTCCTCTCATCCTCATCCTTCAAGGGGCTGCTCGGCCCAACGCTACAAGGTAATTTAACAACTCAGTTTCAGGAGATGAATATTTTAAATATATAAGAGAGAAGATACAAGGGCCTTCAAACAGAAAACCGTGGAAATAACACAAGCCATCCTGTGGGAAAGCCTAAATGCAGTCTTTGGGGGCAAAATAACTGGCTGCACTTCAAAGGGAAAAAGTAATGGATGGAGAAATCTACATTTCCTGAGACCCCGACCGCATACTTTAAAGTAGTAAGGGACTCAATTAAAAGAGGCGCTAAAAACTCTGCAACACAACAGAATGTAATTGAATAGATTAACAGCAAATGAAGCAGCCCCAGTTTCTAAATTATAAACATGGGAATACCGAAAGTAGGCTGATGCTTTTGCAGCTGTGGAAACAGCAACCATCAGGAGCGAGGCTGGAAAAGCCTCCGCCGAAGCAAACCACGGTGGAGAAACACAGACTGCAAGTGTCTCCACTGACTGTTAAGGTGGCTTTGCAGAGATTACGAGGGGCTGTCGACTCCACATTAACACCAGATCTGCCTCTCGGTGAGCCCCTGATGACTGTTTCCGTGTCAGCAGGCCGGGGGACACCAGCTCCTCGCTTCTGCTATAAGGGGATCCCACTAGGATCAGCTCCAGCCTGGAAAGCTCTTCCTGCAGCCCTTCTCTATGGTCAGCAAGCAGAAATGATGCCAGATGTTACTGAGGGGAGGCAATTCACAACAGCCACCTAAAAGCCCAATACCCCCTTAGAGTCAGTCCAAATATCCCCCCTCACAAATATCTGCTAAATATATATAGTGCAGACATCAAGTCCTCATTGCCTGTACTTTTTCTCTCCAGGTCCATAGCATCACACCCCTCTACTTGTTAATATAATGTAAGGCTTCTCCACAGGGGACTTGGACAAACTAAGATGGGCTTCTGCTTTTAATCATTTCTCTCTCTCACTTTCCTGATGACAGGAGAATTGCCTAAGGAGATTAGTTTCTCTGAAATAAAGTCTGTCTCTGTAAATACCCTTCCATTTCCCCATGTCTGACAACGCTGGAAAAAGCCAAGTGTCCTGAATCTCTCATTCTCCAGGGGAAGTGACAGGGAACAGAAAAGGCTGCAGCACTTCCAAGGATCCCAGAGAAAAGACCATTACTCGAGTCCTCTGCTGAGCATGCAGCCCCCAGCTTCAGCCTCTGCAAATCTCCTTGCGTTGTGAAAAGAGCACCAAGCGCACAGCAAAGCTGTAAACAAAAAGGCACGTACAATTTGGAAGGAGGTTTTGATCCAGACAAAACCTCATTCGAGAAGGATACACCTTCATTACAGAACAGCACGGGGGAGGTGACCAACACTTTATATCGATTTCTATATAAGAGGATAGAAAGTAAACTCTCAATCTCATACCCTTAGCTGACTCTCAGTCCTCAGCTTATTCCTGTAACTTCCATTCCAGTTTTCTGTATTCTCGGATAAGGCTACCAACTACTTCTGTCCAAGGTGCTACACTATTAAACCAATTAGCAGCGTTATAGCTACTACCACTGCTGTACTAGCTCTAGATTCATAATGCAATGAATAATCTACACTCGTATTCTGACCTAAACAATACTACAGCTCTATACATCCCTGTGCCTTTGCTTTCAATGCACCTGTTCAAATACTGAAGTCTGGAATATTTTTTAACTCCGATAAATTTTCATTTTCCATTTTAAAAATAGTCATTTTACTCATCAAAATCATTGTTCCCATAGATAATTTCCTAAAGAGTCATGTATTACACAACAGGAGATTTTTTTAATGTAACTTAACATTTCGTTCCGAGACTCAAAGACCCTGATTCAGCAGTTCAATGTGCTTAAGCCAACTTCTCAAACACATGATTAGTTTTAGGCATACTGTTAAATCTCATCAACTTCAAAGGGACTTGAATATAAATTTATAACAGTTATAAAATCTTTGACTTGTGAGCTTCTTCCAGAGACCACAAACCTCTGCATAGATTTAGCATCTATTGACAAATATGACTACATTCTGTGGACTCCTTAAGTGAGGTTTCACTGGCATCCATGATAAACAGGGCAAGAGGCAAAAACAGGACTTTTTACTTGCACTCGTGTTTATGTGTTTTGATAAAAAGGTTTTTTTCCTAGGCCTGCGATTAACCATGTTAGTGATCTGACAGCCTTTGCGTGGCAGGAGACTGGAGCAAACAGGTTCAGTGGACGACAGTTTCCTTGTATCCCCTGTAAAGATCTTGTAGAATGAAGCAGATGAAAGTCCCAGAGGAACATTTTCCTCTCTGCATAGCATGGAAAATATCCTCTTTTATTAAAGTTTGTATCTTATATAGAAATTTTATCATACAGAAGGGTATGACAAGTGTCAGAAGTCAGGCGCTAGCACACATGAGAACACATTCGCCACCAGGTGCTCAAAAAGCAGTTAAAGAGATGATCACGAGGCAAAAATAGAACCACAGGAACCAGGTAATATCTACTACAGAACCACAGTGGTTTTATCAAAGCCTCTTTTGCAAATATGTTTCCATAATAAATAAATTCTGTATCAGATTTAAGTCTAGAAACCTTGAACATTTGGCTTACTGTTTAGGAAATTAAGCTTCAACTCCCTTGAGAGCTTTGTAAGTTCTTGTTATATTATGAATTATGATTTTGTTACATTAGGAATCACTTACTCTAAACATATGGATTAAGAGTAAAAACAAATTGCTACTTAATTACTACAGCAAATAACTGAAATTTGAGAGGCTCTTCTTTTTGCAGGAATGTCACATCAATTCACAGCCAAAGCATCCCATTACTTAAAAAATCTGATAGATAAATGTCTACAGATTTCTAACAAAAGTAATAAAAGGTAAGACTTACTATTTCGCTAAACCAATCACAGATTGACAGTACTAGTATTCCCCAAAAAACTGAATGCTGTAAAAGCTACAGCACCAAAAAATAGTTTCATTAAAATCATCTGGAATAAACAAGGAAATATGCCCCAAAGTTCATTTGCAATATCTTGAGGGGAACACATTTGGATGAATATATAGAAAAGTATGGGAAGCATTACAAAGTGAAGATAACTTAAAAACTTTGTGTTCTTTAAATTAAAAGCCAAAGAAGTTCACTACAAGACTATAAGAAGACTCTGCTCCTCAAATATCACTGCATGAGAAGAAAATTTCTAAGTTTCTGAAAAATATCTACTTTTCATGTATTTTATTTTAAATAAATATCAATCACCTCAAGTAATAAACACAGCACTATATAAACTTCTGCTATTGGTCACGCTATTGGTCAAACAATAAAACAGCACTCACTGTGCAAAGGTTTTGTCTGTAAGGTCCACACGGTTAATTCTCACAATGCATTCGTTTTCCTGGAAAAGTCCATCACGTCTGGATCTGCTGTTCTCCTCAATCCCACGGATCAGGAGGCCCAGCATCCTAAAATGCCAAAAAAAAAAAAAAAAAAAAATGTTGACTCCTTGTTTTGTTGGTAGGCACTTACACAAGTCAGAAAGAGACATAAATCTCTGCTGTAGAGGAGAGTAGATAAACTATAAGCAGAACATTATGAGGTGCTTAATCTAAAAGAAAGATTTCCTGCTCTTTCTTTCATTACCAGGCTAGGGACTCCAAGAAACACACCAAGATGAATGGTTGGACACTAAAGCTATATTACTTGCTGGAACTGCAGGAAACATTAGTCCTTTAGGTCACACTTGGAGAAATGGAAGAAAACACCCAGATCTCCCCATCTGCTCAATATTTAAACACAGTTTACGCAGCACACGGCTGTCACTAAAAGGTAAAATAGAATTGCTCCAAAGCAAAGCACAAACAGATTAAAAGTTAATGTTCTTACTAGACTACAGTAAACTAAATAAGATTAAAAAGAGAAGTTTCTACAGCTTTGAAAATTCTCTGCAATCTTGCAGTTCCCAAAGCCTGGGTCTTGATAAATGAGAGCAATACTACCCACCTATGCTGCAGAGCAGCACAACACCAAAACTCGAAGGTGGTTTTTAAGCAGGTTACATACAAACTGCAACCCGGGGTGCAGCACAGGCACCTTGGATAACACATTAAGCCAAGGAGCACGGGTAGGGCAATAGCCCCACGTTGCTGAGACCATTAGGGTATTTCTGATCTTCCTATATCACGTAGACTGCAGCCAGCATAGATGTATGCAGTAAAGCCAATATAATCTCCCAAATAACTGACAACTCCATGTTTGTGAAGACCTTTTATAACCCATTTTTATCCACTAAATTTCCATATCACATTAGCAAGGACAGATGACCTTTACAGACGATTTTCTATTGGTTTTGCTCCATAAAATATTAATGTGCAATTTCCCACTTTGCTAGCACTCCAATCACGATACAAGTCTCGTACTTCTCAGATTCATTACTGCCCCTAGTAATTAAGTCCATTCAACAGATTCACAGCAACCTATTAACTATTTTAAAATGACACTGTATTCACTATGCATCTGATTTTAAGTTAATTGTAGAATAAGGTTTAAAAACTCATGCTCAGGTCTAAAGAAATGTAATTCAAAAGAGAACTTGATTCCTACTGAATGCTACTTTTGCAAAACATCTCCCTAGTTTTTAAAAAAAATCCATCACATGAAGACTGACTCAATCTTCGTTACCCTATGCTAACCAAGGGACAGTGGTGCTGAGATGCCCTAATCATACTGATGATAGAGACATCCAACTAGCTGTCACCAACAAACTAAGACCTAACTAAATGTAATCAGGTAAAGATATAAACAAACAAAAGGAGGTAAATTAAAGGAATTTAGTCTTCACTAAACTAATCCCATTGTGCTCAGATGCTACATCCAAAATAACACCGTAGAAACACCCACTGGTCTGCAAGTCCTTACGTGCACTGTGCTATGTGAACAAGAGGCTTGAGTCAATTATACTGCAGCTGTTTAAACCCATTACTCTATTATTTTTATTTTATGCAGACTCAATTTTGGCATTATTTTAACAACACACTTCTAACGCACTTTTATTTTCCTGTCCTAATAATGCCAAAGTGAAAGAGAAAGGGAAGAAATTATTTCAATTAGTTTATATGCAAACCAAGATTTTGTAAATTAGTAAAACGCTTTAACTATCTCTGGAAAAACAACTGCTTTACAGCAGCACGAGGTCTGTATAAAGCCAGCATTACCTTATTAGAAGATAACAGTTTACAACTGACATACCAGAGCAGCTAGTCATGGCCAGCATGCTCCCATAAACTGCACTCTATCACTAACAGAAATTAAAGAGGCTCTTCTGTACTTTCTCATGGTTTGACGAGCTGAAGTTTATACGGCAGTCTCAGCCTTGATTAAGTAGGAGGGACAAATGATTTAAGTCACTTCAGAACTTTTACAACAGGATCAGTATGGTTCTGCCAGAGGTCATTAAAATTTCAAGAGAAAGAATTGGTTAAAAAAGTTGTTTGTCAAAAAAAAAAAAAAAAAAAAAAAAAAAGATATTAACATGCGCATGAAAGTAGGTCAAGGAGCTCCACTGCTTCTTCATGGGCATCTTTAAAAGGTCCACGACAGATACAGCAAGATTTCAAGACAGCAACGTACTACTCCAATAAAAATTATTGCCTTTAATTTGCAGTTTTGTCCAACCTTCCATCTCAGGAGCTTGAAACACCCTACACACCTCTGCAACCTTTGCAACCGTTATGGTGTGCCTATAGGACAAGCAGGCACTGTCTCCACTCCACCCCAGGAAGGAACCCTGTGTGCCAAGCCAGTCTGCCCCTAACCTCAGATCTTGTCAAGGGGATGTTTGCACACACAGACAGCCATGAGGCAATCAAATCCACTCATCCTCTGTCCAACATAAAAGTTGATAAGTAAATATTTAAGGATTAAGACAATTTCTATGTTTGCAATAACTACCTCTGCGTCACAGGCATCCATTTCACTATACAGTGATGTCAGTTATGGCACTGGCAATTTCCAATCTCTTATTCAGGATTGCCAATGCCACATTAACTCTGGCTGAATCTCCATATGTCAAATATCAGCCCAGAACAAAATTTTACATCCGAGTTGCATAGCTTGGAGTTATAACGAAAATGCTGACACAGTCTTAACTACAGTACATCAATATGAGCACGCTGCTTTAATAGGCTTTTGTGATCTCAGGAGACTACGTTCAATCATTTATAATTAAAGTAATTGTATTGAGACAAAGAAAAGTTCACGGTATAGTACACACTTTATAAATGCGACACAACCAAATCTGAAAGGTGGCTTTGAAAAAAATGAGGCATGACCAGGCAAGCACTTTATTTTTTGGACTTTTCTTGTCTGATATGTCATTAGGAAAGGCTGCAGGATTCTGCAGAAATCTGGCGCACCATTCTGAGAAGAAAAGCAGAGGCAGTTGAAGGGACAAACTGGCTATTACAGGGGTCTTAGTATGTAAGTTGGAAAACAAACATTTTGGGAACAGAAACCACCTTACCTTCCACTCAAAGATGAGATAAAGGGCACCACGTGGATCCCCAAGGGCCCACCTTCTCCAGAAATCTCCACCATTTTTGTCATTTCACTAAAAAAAAAAAAAAAAGAGCACAGAGAAATAGAAAAAAAATCCTGTGAAGCAGCATATGAAACATTAAAAACCTTTTGTCATTTGATCTAATCGCAGAAACACAGCCAGAGGATATTAGGCTCGGAGCTAACGCATCTAACAGTTGAAATGGAAAATGGGTAACAAATTCTTGGGTTTGGTAGATTAGATTTGTGAGCCCTGGAAAAGGAAAGAAGACACCAATATGGATGTTTTCCTAAGTCAGTCCTTAAATTAACCAGAAAAAAATATTAGTATCTGGGTTGTTAAGCTGAGAGAGACTTTAGTCTAAGAATACCTGGTTTTAACGAGCCCAGCTGCTGAGAATGAAGCGACTTTTGCACCTCGGGTACAGGGTACCACCGCAGGCCAACGCCAAGCGGTTCAGGCGACGCAAAGCTCTGCCCTTGTCCTGTCTGTGGCCACAAGGTCCCCTCAAGCCCTGTGCCCGGAGGAGGATCCAGGACACGCTCCAGCACAGCATTGCTAATAAAGCAGCCAGGTTCAGCAGAGAGCCCTTCCTTGGTGGCACCCTGGTTAGCCAGAAGCGACGCGGCCTAGATACCATAACCCTTATCCTGCTCAGCTGAACATTGCACAGAACTGGCACACAGGTTTATATAATTTTCCTCGGAGCCCTTTTGTAATTTATCCTTCCCAGTAGGCTGTCACTGGAGTGCATTTTTATTGCGCTAAAGCAAACCAGACCATGCCTGAACGACAAGTCACCGGCGGAAAAGGTCTGGATACGGCTGCACGGGCAGCAGGAGCAGCAGCAACGGGCACATCCAGGTGCGGCCGGCTGCTCTCCCTGCCTCCTCACAAAATACCTGTGCATCTGCCAGCTTTTCAGTTAATGCTATTTTTCTTTTTCTTTTCTTTTTCTCTTGTGAAATTGTGCAGAAGAGCTGAGGTCTAATTAGGATAGCTACCAAAAACTCCGGGAAAAAAAAAAAAAAAGAGTCTCAAAAAAAGTGTGTGCAGGAAGGTAATTCTTATTTCGGCTTCATTTTCTGCTTCCTCCAATTCTCTTATTAATAGACAAGAATTATAATTAAAAGGCTATTTTAATTACAGTTTGGCCTTATTTGCAACCAAAGTGCACCAGGGAATTAAGTGGCCAACGCCTACAGATCAAGAAAATAATCAAGAGTAGGGAATCAGTTTTCATTTGTACAGGGAGAATTTAAATAAATTAATAAATAAAAATGAAATTTGTCCCCAGATAACCCTGGGTTGTTTAAGTACCTCCAGGGAAGAGTTGTCTTCCTAAATAACTGCAATATAGAATAGGAATTTTCTGAGGGCAATCATGATAGACAGCTTACCTGTCACCTTAGATTAATCTATTTCCAACTATAAGCAGGCTCAAAGACAATCTACAAATTTATTTTTAAATCTAACAAAAAACCTACACACCAAGAACAATAGGATTCTTTTCAAAAAGAAACAATGCATTATACAGTGGGTATTTATTTCAAAACCAACCTTCCTCTGAGGTCCCCACAAAGACAACACGAGTGAACATTACCTGACTCCTGTCTCCCAGATCCCAGCTGACACCGCGCTATCGATTTTTAACCCGAAGAAACTATCATCATTTACTATGTAAATTTTTTATTGCTTGATGTTTATTGATTTCTGCCAGATTCTTTACAGTCTATCACATTTGTCAGGAAGGCTTGCCATGCATGTTGTTAGAAACGTTGACAAGTACAGTTTAGCAGGGAAAGGGAATAAGTGTGTGTGCACATACGGGCATGGGCTCAGGGAACATGCACAACAGTTCATTTTTAATACAGAAAGCAAAAATTTTAAATGGGCTGCTGCATATCTAAAGTAGCTAATTTTTAACCTCATCTTCAGACTGACAGTGCCCTTGCTACCGCAGTTCTCTCTCCTGAAAATAATACTAGGAATTAACATCAAATATATGATGTGGAAAAAAAAATTAGCTAAAAAGGTGTGTACAAACTTCCCGCTAACACCAAAAAAACTCATCTGAGCCACTAAATCTGCTGATGCTTAAACCAGACCTCTTCAGACATGAATGATTTTTTAATTTTGGAGTTGGCCTTTGTTCTCCACGGGGCCAAACTATTAACAGCAGGGAAGATCTGGGTAGGATTTCTCTTGGGAAACACAACTGGTGGAGCCTGGGGTGGATTAATTGCTCTGCAACTTACTGAAGTTTAGGATTTCCTAAACTTTCCTGGAAGAAGCTTCTTTCCACCTTGGTTACCAGACAAAAGCTGTCATCGTGCACATGTCACAACAAGAAGCTACTAGCCGAGCAAGCACAGATCAAATATTTACCATTCCAATGACTTATTCTTTTGCCTTCTGCAATTTAGCTCTATTCAACACTTGCACACAACAGCCCAGGCACAACACGATGATGCAACACACTGAATCCCTCACTTTTTTTTTTTTTTAATTAAAGAAAAGGTATAAATGAACAAGCTGCTGGATCTGAAAAAATCTCTTTGCCCAGGACATCAGTGCTGTCCTTGCAAACAGAAACACAGAGCAGTAACTCTGAACGTGCTTTGTGGCACTCGCATTGACCACAGCCAAGGAAGAGGCAAAGAAATGTCACTCAGATGCAGGGAGCTCACAGATAAAGTTATTGATCTCCTCCTGAGCTAATGAAGAGGAGCCTGTATTTCACAAGCATCAGCCCCTGCTTCTGCTCCAAGAATGAAGCATCCATGAGCACAGGCGGATGACACTCGGTGGGGGGCACAGTTTTGGGCAACATGCAGGTTCCACAGGGTTTTTAGAAAAGGAAATATATGAGTTTTATCCAATACAGAGGGTGATGAGTATGTACTTATTTCATATATTAAAACTGTACAGTTGGTAATATAGTATCTGTACCCTTTTCCCAGGGACAAGAACCAGCCTTCCAGAGGCAGCCCAGCAAGTGGGGGCAGAAAAGCACTTTTCTTCTTTCTTCCTCCTTTAAAACCAGACGCTCAAAGCTCTGACCAAAGTGACAGGGAAACCATAAAGGAGGGTCTGGAGCTAAAGCTGCTGGATAGAGTTAGTACAATGAAAGCCACGAGAAAACCTGACTGGTATCTAGTGATGGAGAGTACACTGCAAGGAGAGCAAGAAAGCAACTGAGTCAAAAAAAAGAGTTTTCCAGCCACAGTAGAGCTCATTCTCATCTAAGAGAAAAGGGTCTTTCAATTAATTACCCACAAAATTTATATATTTACTGTGGAATAAGGCAGGAATACTCCAACTTCAGGTTCCAAGAAATAATTAGTCATCCTCTCTCAAAATTTACTAATCTAGCAAATATGCCACTGAAATCCAGATTTTTCCACCCTAAATTTAACTTTCATGACATCAATTGCATAAAAATTTAGAGACAAATCACACAGGCTACAGGCAACAATGCCCTCTCCCCCTTTTTTTTCCCATTTTTTTTTTCAGCAAATTGCTCTACCTCTGCTTCCACGCCATAAGACTAATACCACACAGAAAAGGATACAAGAAGGTTTAGAAAAAAGCTAAGGAGGAGAAAGTGCTGCAGTTATGCTCAATTATGTATCTACAATGTTTAACCAAAGAACTGTGACCCTGACTGCTGCTTAGAAGAAAGTGTGAAGGCAGCAGAATGGAGCATAATGAAAACACATAATGAATTATCTATGCTAAAATACTGAGTTCCAACCAATCCACTGCTAACGCTAAACAGTCACTTCCAAACAGGCTAATGTTTACTGTTCCTTCACGCGGTCATTTTTACTAAAAATAACTTTGTAAAATCAATTTTTCAAAACCATTATTTCTATTTTGGACAAAGGGATCAGATTCTAGGGGTTCATGACAAATTTCTAGCAGACATCCCACTATTACAATAAAAAAAAATTAAGCCCCAGTCCAGAAAAGGAAAGCAAGGAAAAATACCCAATTTTATACACAGATGGTATTAGTTTGGTTTCAGTTGTTCTAAATATCACTTTTATTAGGAAATATAAAGTTAAAAAAAAAGAAAGAAAAAAAAGAAAGAAAAACACCTTCAGAAGTTACCAGAAAATTGTCATTAGTTCTGCCTTACTGTTAAAAAAAGTGCTGATGAAGCAATATTTAAAGACTCTTCTCCAACAAAGGTCAGCTCTCAATAAACTAGGTTAAAACTTCCAGGTGCACAAGGAGAAGGCCCTGAAAAGTTTTCTACTACTTTTACAGTGAAAGAGAGTCCAAGTAAATAAGTTTCCTTCTGATTAGCATCTGAGTATTTCTTGTAAGTCGCCCACACTCCTACTTTTCTCATTTATTTCCCTTACTAAAGGTACAACCTTTTCATTTTACCTACTTAAATCAATGAACTGTTTTTCTTCACATGGAACTGAGAAATACAAAATGAGTCAGGGCTGCAGCTTTTAACTTCAACAGGTTTTGAAATCATAGGGTATTCATTATATATATATTTTTTCTGCTTCTCTCTAAAACAGCCATGATTGGATGCAGCCAGGTGAGGGACACTAACCTCGGGGAGGCTGCTGCTCTGATGAAGAGTTTCAGATAATTTGTTAAGGAGTCTAGCTACTATTTTTCTTAAGTGCTATATATCATAACGATCACCAGACTGGATGACAAGAAGAAATATTTTCTGGTGAAACCAGTAGAGACAGTAGAGGCTTTCTTCTTTCTTCCATAGCATGAAACAGCTCACAATCAGACTGAAATATTAGTTTCATTAACATCATTTAACTTAACATGACATATTTAAATGAGAGTTAATGGCCTGTAAGAAATCATGACTTGGTGGTCCATCATGGTCTCTGAGATATAACAAGAGACCCCCACAAATTAGTATTATGAATAACATTTTTCCAGAAAGAACAGTGCAGAAAGAGACAAA
This sequence comes from Crypturellus tataupa, assembly GCA_034781795.1. Lineage (NCBI taxonomy): Eukaryota > Metazoa > Chordata > Aves > Tinamiformes > Tinamidae > Crypturellus > Crypturellus tataupa. Next base: position 953,244 of record JAWLRI010001081.1, read on the forward strand.
ATATATCTTAAGATCTTAGCTTGCTCATTTGTGGAAAGAACTGTTTTTATTAATAAAGAGGCTTATAACATATAATTTACTTAGTCATGAGAGATTATCTGTCTTGCTGGTATCTTAATTTGAATGAAACTGTTTCACCATTCTTTCCTTTCAATGCTTCATGGAAAAAAACACTTTTGTAAAAAAAAAGTTTTAAAAACAATTGTTCCCCTTTTCCTTTTAAGGAAAAAATGACAGGCCTGCCTTAAACATTTATATTCGTAGATTTTTGAAATCCCAGTGAGCTTCACAGAAACCAATCTCCTTTGTTCTACAGAATAATGGTTTCTGCATCCTCCTAAATTCACTAAATTCCAAGAAACTGGAATCTATTACAAACAGATATATTTGAATATATTTCAAAATGTTGGGGAAAAAATTCCCCATACTACACATCTGAATACTTGCAGGCAAAAAAGTGTTTTTAAAAATCTCAACATCCTCAACAGAGCATGCAGGGGGCACATGCATTCTAGTAGAACCACTTCTCTGGGTGGACTTAAGGAAACACTGCTCCTCTCTGCTTTGCCTTTTGACCAATCTGTTCTTTCAGCGTATCAGCGGGGATCCAGCTCACAATGACGCGTTTTCTCTCCCAACAGAATTACAAGAATGCAGCAGGGTAGTTAGGAATGCACCCTCCTGGCCCGTGCACCAGTGGGTCCCAGTCTGTGCTCCTCATCACTTTTCCTTCCATACCTCTCCAGGCTGGCAGAATTCACCAGGGCTCAAAAGAGAACTATAGACAATCTATTCCTTTTATCAACTGTTATGCGACATGCCAGAGAGGATGCTTCAGGGATTAAATATTCCTGGAATGTTTCACAGAGATCTTTTGCCAAAGTTTCCAATGACACCACCAGAATCAGCACACAGAGATTAAAGCAAGGAACATCGCAAGCGCCGGCTGAAGACTCCCAAGCGTAAACAGCAACTTGGGTAACTTTATAAGCAACAAGATGTTCTCAGAGAAAAACAGCGGCAGGTCATAAGATGACTCAGATGATCAAAAACACACAAGTAAAGCATAAGGACAGCAAACAGGAGCATAGCATGAGCAAAGCTTGATTAATCCCATTAACAAACTGACAGATCCGAAGACACTAAAGGAGCAAATGAGCGCATATATTTGGCCATGCATAATAATTACCTCAGGTGAAATAAGCTGTAGAAGTCTTTAGCTACGTTCCGTAAAGAGAAAGAAGAAAAACAACATTAGCAACTAAGCTGACTAGGTTCAATACCTGTGTGATGAACACTAATCAGTTAGTGTGTAGCGCAGAGACCCGGCAGGTGCAGAGGGCTGGAAGAGCACTCCAATTCTGTGTCCTGACGATACCAATCTAAAAATACACCCGGTTTCAGCAGGCACATGAGGAGAAACTAGAGAATGGCATACAAAGCAGGTGAGAGGGAGGGCTCCAAAGGGGGGGAAGAATGCAGACAATCAGATGGACGAGTTCTCTCTGAAGAAATGAGAGAGATGTTGAACGATGACACAGAAGCAAGACTAAAAAATCTACCATCTTGCATGGAAGACATTGAGTTTTGATGTGTTCAGAAAGGAAAGTTGATATTTGTATCAAGACCCTGACATGGGCCATGCGAAGACCAAAGTTAGAACCTCTGCTCTGACTTCCCCGGCAGACTTTGGGCTTCATGCCTCTTCTTTAGCCCTGCTCTAGGATAGAATGAGCATATCAATATTTCTGGGTTTTGTTTGTTTGTTTGTTTTTTTCCTCCCCTCAGAGGTTTGGGTGAATAAATGCTCGAACATACAATGTTGTGTATTGTGTGGCTTTTGTTTTACACTATTTTGACAAATGGCTCTAAGTTGCAGAATTATAGCAAATTAATTGCCTTCACCAAAATCCAAGTTAACTTGATAGTGACATCTTTGCTGTAATGCCTAAGTTTCCCATATGACATTTTTTCAGTTTCATTAGACAGTCTGCTATTATAATACTAGTACAGTCCTACAGTAACCAACCTAGGGGGACATCAAAGAATTAAATTCCTTGGCCTACTCTAAAAGGTGACTCCAGTGCAATGCGAATCACCAATCCACTTTGTTCCAAACTTAGCAAAGCTAATTTTGTTTCCGTTCACCCAGTCAGAATTTTCCTTGTCATTTCAGGAAACAGCAAACCTCAAACGTGAATTTTTGCATTTTTTGTTGAAAGCACCTTTATTTTCTTTTTCTTCCAACTCCGATCACAGTTAGTTAAGCTTATTTCACTCAAAATATGGACTCTGTTAATGCAACCGCTGACACCTTAAGTTATAACACTGGCCATCCCGGGTCTGGTGTAAACAGGGAGAGGAAAAGGATGCAATCAATCTACCTACCCTAGTGAAGCAAGAGACAGGGAAACACAGAAAATCCTGGTTACAGTTTTCAGAGTGCATATACAGAGAGTTAAGTTCTGCTGCAGAATATGGTGAAAAGGAACTTTACATTTCAGAACTGGAAATGTCATTTTAACTAAAAAGGGATGTTTTAGGAACATATGGTTCAGCAGTTTGCTTACTGAGATGCAAGAACATCCTCTGCCTTAGACACTGAACACTTTTTCAAGATTCATTAGAACACAAGTAAGACCAAAATATACAACAGCAGCACCTCCAGTACCCCTTTACTTCAAACAGTGCAGGTCAACATCATTCCTATCCATCAGCCCAGGTAAAAGACTCACATGCAAATGAACGCTGAATTGAGAGCATGGCTGGGACAGGAAGGGGACATGAGGGTGCTGCTGAGCACACCAGTCGCACATGTGGCAGGTGAGGGGGCAGCCCTGCCTCACACGTTGATAAAGCCGGAATCGCTGCCCAGCGGACGGGGCTCCTACCTGACAGCGAGCCGGGCCCTCTGCGCCGCCAGCAGCTCCGCGGGTGCAGCGACGCTCATCTCCCCATCCTCAAAGGCCACTGGAGCTCCCTGTTGAGATTGCAAAGTGCACACTGTGAAACTAGCTAAATGTTTGTGCATTTCAAACAACGGCTGTATTAAATGAGGGAGTAGGGAGGGATGAGATTTTGCCCCGAGGCCAGGTATTGTCAGCAGCTGCTCTCTTCTCCTCTCCCTCTACCTTTTTAGAGCCCGCTGGGGTGCCCAGACTCTCTCAGTCCATGGAGCAAAGGCGAGGGGAGGGATGAAGGCAGCTGCAGGCCCGTGCCAGACCTACAGCACAGGCTTCTTCCCCCCTTGCCACCCCTTAGTAGCAGCTCTCCGGTGCTGACACCTTTCCACAGCAACTTACCAAAAACGTGAAGTTATGTAACCATTTGACCAGACTAAAACACAGTGCGCACAGGGTCTCATGGTAATGCTAGACCAGACTAAAACACAGTGCGCACAGGGCCTCATGGTAATGCTAAAGCTCTTTTATTACTGAACTTTCTCTTCCTGATCCCTAGATTCTTTATGTTTGCATTTTTTTTCCATACTAGGAGAGGGGAAGAGGTACCAACGAGATAACAACACTGTCAGCAGGTGATATATTAGCTTTAATGTACTGTACTTCATTGCAACTCTCATGGCAATAATGTAAACAGAGTAAAACATGTAACAAAAAGCTTCTTTGGAGAGGTCATTTCTGCCAGCTCTGCAACAGGAATAGACCTGGAAGACATAAATCTTCAGCTGTCAACACACTAAGAGAATTCAATTCGGAGCTTGATCTTAACGAGATAAAGACTAAAGTTAATACTTAGGTTTTGTTGTAGCAGTGTCACAGTTTTCCAGTGTACATTCTTACCATGTTAAGTTGTCCTAAGACAAACAGTAGCAATATTATAAATTAATTGCAAAGAATACTGCCAAAAAAATAGGTAATTTCATTCTCAGGAAGAACTTTAAACTCTAGGAGAAATTGTGCATTAAAACTCCACATTTCTCTACAAAGTTGGTATTACAAGTTTTGACATTTTCAGCAGCCCTCCAGAGAAATGTAGAGTTTATTTTCATTTTAAAAATAGCAAGGCAGGTTTTTGTTGGTGGTGGTGCTGGTTTGTTTTTTAAAAGGGAATCACCTTCAGCTTTGCAAGCAACCCAGTGGACTGCACGTCAAGATGGACTCCCTAACTCTCCCTCTCTCTCAAAGAAATACAAAAAATACAAAAAAATCCCCCAAAATATATGGAATAACAACATTTCTTCCAATCACTTTTCACACAGTAGAATTGCACTTCAAAGAACAATTCCCATTACATCACATGCTACCATATTAACCTCACAAATAGGAACCCAACGCCACGTAGTGAGTTAGCAGTAGAAACCTGCTGCCCCATCTTTAAACAATGACTTCATGTTGCAAAAAGATGAAGCCTTGGGAGCAGTAGATAAGGGATGCAGACAAAGCTCATTAGCAACTATTGCCTCCTTGCAAAGCTGCCCTTCGTCAGCTAACCCATGAAAACACTGCTGCTGAAAAGCCTCTTCTTTTTGGAAGGCTCAAAATGCAGCCAAGCCACAAGCAGATTTGGGCGTTGCAGATCAACTAGCTTCTCAACCTAGATCCTAGAGACTCCTGAAAGCACTGGCTGCTGCACGAGACTGCTCAGGGCTCAGCACTCAGCTTGATACTCAGCCACAGGGCTGTCTGGCTGCCCAAAGCTCCCCTTGCACTCTACACAGCTCTGCAAATACTATGTGAATTCTGTTGCAGAGCTGCTGATGGTCTTTGTGTGTTCAGCCAAGAGCAGGATGCACCTTCTGACCCACAGGACTGAGCTCTGGAAATACTCTGGCTAGTAAAGGGCTGTTAATCCCCTCAATTCCCCCCAGCAGCCTTCAGTCACACCCCTTCTACCTTAAGCAGTGTCTGCTTTGACACACATTTATGGATGTTCCTCAAGCACTGGGAGCAAATTCATATTGAACAAGTATTAAACCAAGCTGAATCTCAGAAGTAGATGAGAAGTTCAGAGAAATACAAAACTGCAAAAAAACTTCAAGTCCAGACTCAGGGTATCAAATGGACAAGGAAGGAAATAAACTGATTACCTAGAAACACACATGGTATCTACTCAAACCTGGTAGATCCCAAGGGAGAACATCCTCACCTGTGACTTCTATGGACAGGTTAAAAGTGAAGGCAGGTGCCCGAGGCTGGAGGTGGCAGCGCAGTATCCAGGGGAGGTCGGGGCCGTCCGCACTCGGGAGCCGGGCCAGGCCGTGGCACAGGCCACCGTTCGCTCCCGACGGTGCCACGGGGACACCAGGGCCCCAGCAGCCTTCTCATCTGCTGCTCTCCCAACCAGACACTTTTAATTACCGCATTTAAAAACCCAGCGCTTTTAGCAACACTTGCAGGATCACGGCATCACTTGCTGACAGCCAGAATGAGTTTCAAAAGCCTCGGCGCTATTTTTAGCTTTAAAAATCAGCACTTGCATCAACACTCCCCAACTAATTAGTAGGTGCTACAAACCCAAGGTGTTTACCTTCAGCTACGGCAACAAAAGCAACACCATGGTGGCGTGGGGAAGACGAGCCCCAAACCACACACCTCGAGAGGGCCACAAAGACCCGTTTGGTGCTTCGGAACGGCCTCCCAACATCATATGTTGTGTGGTGGGAACAAAGCAGTCGTTTCTGTCATCGAAGCATAAAGTCAAATGTGTGTCCGCAGTCATTTCTGTCATCTAGGCATAAATTCAAGTGTGCGTCCACAGGTTTCTAAAACCGCTAAAAAACTTGTTTAACTCAGCGCCCTTCATTATGACACTCCTGCAACCTCAGCACCGCAGGCAGGAGAACGCGGCAAACCACAAGGTTTAATGTGTTTCGAAGTCAGTGCCACAATCCCCCCACTTGGCCTTAAATCCACAATGGGCCAAATTTTTGCCTGAACTGTGGTCCCCAAACAATTAGCTTTATTAAGTAAAATGTACAGAGTTGGGATATCTCAAGGCCAAAGAACACTCTGTCAAGTGAAATACTTAAAAGTTATCAATGGGCACAAACTTGTTCTTAAGACATCTTTCTGAGAACAAGATGTTGTAACTGGAAAAAAATACACACAAAATCAGAGGCTCTGAATAGGTTAAAACTATGAATTGTAAAATACCAACTGCTCGTGGGTTATACAAAGCTCAGAGTCGCTGAGCTCCTACAAACGAGGAGCAGCTTGGTGTCAATATCCGCACTTCATCTGCTTAGCTCATCTTGCACTGTCAAGATAATATCAGACGATCTTCCTGCCCACACAACTTCACACAACCAAAAAAGCTTCCCGAAATATAATTACAAGCAGCGTGCTTTAGTATTGCAAAAGCATGTATAATGTCTCCAAAAAAAAAAAAAAAAAATCTGGATTTATTTTATCGCTTCTATTTCACTCCAAATTAGTATAATGAAATATAAAAAAGATCCTTTCAAAACCAACCGCTAACAGAAAATGAAGCATGTTTCCCAGCACGCTCTCAGGAGGCATTACAGAACCTGGCTGAAGGAGATGTTGACCAACAGATGTGCAGCCTGTCGCACTTAAACCAGGGTATTTATAACCACAATTAATTTATTTAAATTAAAAAATTCTTGACCATCTAACATCCCTGCAATATCAATGCAAAAATCAATGCAAAGCCATGCAATAAAATGCTGCTAAACCAAATGGAAAAGAAAAAGATTACAGTATTTGTTACTGCATATTTCTTACTTCTCCAGCGGTCTACTTGATTTAAATCGTTCTGCCTCCATAAAACGTGATAAGTATTTTTAAACAGCTCACAATACTTCCATTTCACTTACTGATTAAACTACATCATCCTCTTGAACATTCAGAATGAAATTCATTTGAAATGGATAATTGATGCAATTGTGCAGTATCTACAAATGCAATTAATCACTCGCTAAAGATGATTTTTAGGCACACAACATATGAAAATAAGAATCATACAGCTTCTTTCAGCGTTGTCAATTGAAATGTATTCTACTAGACTGTTAAAGGTTATTTTTCAAAATAAGAATGGCGACACATCTTCAAATACTTCTGACATAATATGCAAGAGGACTCATGTTTAATTAGCGCAGCACAAAGACAAGCCAGAGTACAGTATCGCTTCTGGCAATTATATGACACTTTCAGGAACTGTAACAGCAACATTTTCCCCTTTTAGCTACCAGTGGGCTTCTCAAATGTTGTGCTGTGCTTGCTAATCTTGGCACTTAAGCAGATATTTTAAGCCAAGGGCATAAATAGACACACTCTTGGGAATCAGTCTGGAGTAGATTAAGAAATTATTCCCCCAAATTATTTGCTACCAACTCTGTGCCGAGGGGTGATCATCACAGCTGAAGTGCATTAGTGGGTTACACAGATATTGCCAGCCTTCTTCGGTGCAAAATCAAGCTGGTTTAAAGCATCTTCCCCAGCTGGGCACACTGTTCTGTGTGACTATGCCTGGCAGCAGATGAGGAGCGGCCGTAGCACATGCACAGTCCCACTGAGGTGCTAATCAGCACCAGGAAGGGAGGCGCAGGAGCATCTAATGCCCATGTGGCCATTTCCAAATTGACTGCTCGTGCCTGAGAGCAGTGCTCAGCACCTCACACCAACAGGACTGCTCAGCCTCTAATCCAGCAAAATATTTAAATAAATTTTCTGAGAGTAACAACCTTCAAAATGTTTCCCTAAACCCTTCCCATTTACCAGCTCCCAAATTAGGTCCAGTCCTTTCCAGTCCAAAATGCAGCGGATGAGACTCCCCGTCTATGCCAACTCAGCGTACAGTGAGTTATGTCACAGGTCTGCTTACCCAGCCTACAGCACACACAAAACACACGTCTACTGTGACCTTAGCCAACACACAGCAATTTCCAGCTGTGATGGCTTGATCAGGTCTGAGCTGCTAGAGATCTTTGCACTGACTGACATGAAATCCGGATTTGCATGGAAATAGCAATTCCCGATTTTTAAAGATATAAACAAAGAGTAAGTTCTCAATTTAAGGGCAGAATGGATCAATTTGAGCCTTAAGATCAAAACCGTTACACATAATTTTGGTGTACCTTGAAACTGTAAAAACTGCCAGAGCCCTCGAATCAAATTCTCCCCACGCTCAGCGAAAGGAAAATTTCCACTAGCTGCAGCAGTGCAGGAGCTCACAACTTTCTTGGCAGTTGTTTCTCATGGGGAAGGGAAGGAAGAGGTGCAGCTGGAGTGCAAGTGCAAGAGCTTCCCTTTATGATGGGTTCACAGGAAACAAAAGGGGACATTGCCACAGTTAAAAGTCTCCAGAAGTAGCTTTTCTGCACATAAAACACTGGACTTGAGCCCAACATGCTAAGAATTTCCAGGGTGAGGTGAGTAATGTCTTTTCCAAGCAGTGGTAGAGGGCTGCTTTATAGGGCACCGATAAATATTTGCATTTAGCGCCCCTACTGGCAGAGAAGCAATTCTTGAAGTAAAAAGAAAAATTTCAGGAGAGGAAACCCTACTGAAAATGCAAGTACTATGGTAGATGGAACATTTATGGGCTGGCAGTAATGGAATAACTGCTGCGAGGATGGAGTAACCAGCCAGTCACGGGGATGGTCACACCTTTACAACAAGGGATGCACTTACTCACCCATTCATCGTGCCAATTTTCACTGCCTCCCTTGCTCAGGGAGATGTTCAAATCTCTGCACACTCCTGAGGGCTTCTGCAGGGATTTGCATGATGAAAACCATGTTTGGATGCCAGGGGGGTCTACAGCTTCTGAGGAAGTGAATATGTTTTCTACTAGTTAGAGAGCCTGTCCAGTGCTGGGTTAAAAACAGCCTAGCAGGAGCTGCATAAAGAGCTAAGTTCAATTTTGTTTTTTTCCCCTGATGGAAAGTGTATTAAGAGGAAACATAGCTACAGAGTTGGGTAGCTGCATTCAAAATTGGGATTCAAACCCTGCACCAAGTCAAGACGTAGCTAAACAGCGGATGCAAGAGGAGAATGCAGAGAGCTCGGTGGGCTCCAGCAGCCCCTCTGTCCCCGCGTGTGTCTGCATGGTCTGTTGGGGGACACACGAGCTCCTGGCCTTCGCTCTACACTCACTGGAAGCAATAGAGCAGCTTTAGTAGCTCAGGACACCTCACTTGTTACTCTCATGGGATCATTAGCTTGCACTTACCCCTGCTGCAAGTATTTAAAAGATTCGGGCTGACAGAAGCACGGGGAGTCTTGTGCCTTCTTGTTAGAGACTGCATAGAAGCACCCTAAAATCCTCCAAGTGCACGGTTCACATATGATAATTTATTTATCATTTTGCATTTTAACTAGATCTAGAGGAGAGTTATTAAATTTATTGCCTGGAAAGCTATAGCTTTTATTTACAAGGAACATTTAGCAGGGCTCTGAGGAAAGCAGAGCAGTGAACAACGAGGTGTTTCCAAGTTAGAACTTGTCATTCCTTCTGCATCACCGACTTGAAGACAAAGTCTGTGTTCTGAGAAAGTGCCCAACCTTTGGACATTCGAGTTACTACACAAATTATTTCAGAACATTCCCATGGCAACAAGCATCGTTTAAAGACTGCGCTATCATTAGTGCTATAAATGCACACTACTCCCTTCTCTAAGCTGGATGGAAGCTGCCATGGGGCAATTAACACTGTAAAAATAGGAATGAATTTCACATCCTTTTCTGCCAGAAAATCCACCAAATTATCCCAGAGCAAGAGAACACCAGCATTATCTTCTCTAGCCTGACTCACCACTTCTAGTCTCCCAAAAGTCTAGAATTACCAAAACTTTTTCTATAAGATTTGCAAGTTACAAGGCTCCTTTTTTGTTTTTTGCTCATCTGTGCAAAGAGAAACCGGCTGCATTCCTTTTAAAAAGTAAATGAAAAATCTCTGAAAGCACCGTACAGCAGGATTACTTCTGCACAGCTTCCCTTTGTGAGCATCTAAATCTGATCTCGGCAATTTTACATATCATTGCACATCACCATTTCTCCCCAAAATGTAATTCAGATTTTAGTCATACCACATAAAAATACTAATCATGAATATTTAAAAAAACAAGAATACATAATACAGAAGAAAAGCTTTGCAAATGTATATGCAACACCAAATTAAAACTTCCTGCTTTAACACCACCAATATGTGGTCAATATGATGGGAAAGGCTGTCAAAGTATGACCTAAAAGTTGAAGATACAGTTAGCACTCCAGTATGGCATCTTTGTTCTTTGGAATAAAGTCGTTATGAATTTAGCTGTCTCTTGCAGTACCAATGAGAACTGTGGACATGCGGAAGAGGGTTTCCTTCAAGATGTTCCCATTACCAAGTTGAGCTTTGTTTAAAGACGGCAAATTTGCACTCACTGGTTTGGAAACCAAAAGGAAACACGAGTAAAACATGCAGCACAAATCACCTTCTCCTTGCTCTAGGAACCCCTTTCCTCAACATACTCCAAGTCAAGGTGACAGCAGCTCATCAATAAGGTAAACAGCTGAAACTTGCTCAGTTCCTCCTGCGCGGGAATTGCCTCGCAGGGTACATTACGTTTGCCTCCGTGTACGACATATGGTAGTAATTGCTAGTTATGTTGCTGCTTTTCCTCATCTGGGATTATCACAGTGAAGCAACAGCACTGATTAATCAATTAGCATGGATTCATTAGAGAGGAGATGAAAGATCGGGCAATGTAATTGTGTTTACTGAACAATGGATCACAGTGTGCTAAAGGCAGGGCTTCCTAACGCAGAGAGTCCCCTAACTTTACACACACACAATATTCCGAGCACTTAGAGCGCTTTCAGGCATTAGAAAGAGCGCAAACGTGTGAGCAAGTAACACTGGGGTCTGCAGAACGCAGAGAGGGATGAGAACACAAGACAGATGGTTCTGAGATAGGCAAATATTTTAGCTTTGACTAAACCTTTGTAAAACACTTAAATCACTTCCTATACTACGTATAGCCACGGCTGCACAGTACAGCAGCCTAGAGCAAAAACAAGCCAAAAAAGGTGTCAAGGAAACATTATTAACCGAACGTGCCAAGCAGAAGAATATCAAGAACTAGCCTGGTTTTCTACTTCGCCACCACGACAGCTCTCTCTCTAGATAAAATAGAGAGGCAAATAAACTGTGACTGAGAAGTTTTCTTCTCCAGATGTATGACGTGCACATCCTGCACCGCTTGCCCTTGCCAGAGGTTGAGCATCAAACTGGCACAGGCAATTAAAAAACATGGGTATAAAACTCCTGAACGTGTCTTGTGTTCCAACCGCACGATCCCCTTTAGATACTGCCTCTATAGATAAAACTACCTGCTTCTATCTTATGGTGTCATACAGATTGGCCAGTGATGGATATGGTGCTGTCAAGAGACAAGACGAGAATTAATTTCTTGAAAAATATGGTGTAGCCGAGAGGTATTAAAAATCCTCTCCTGCAATCTGTTTGAGAGGATAAAGACCAAACAAAAATGCAAAAGGTTACACAGGAAACGCTTTGCTAAGAATAAGGAGGTAGAAGATATGCCCACAAAACGCCGTGAAATCAGAGATCTTTATATAAATCAAAGCCCAGGGCCCCTTGAGAGACCTTGGCGCAGCCCGGAGTGCTCTCAGGGCCCCACTCCTGCAGCGCTTTCCCGGGAAGCCTCCTCGACGTGCCAGGGAAGCAGAGCTGGTGATTAGTTCAGAGCCTCCTCGGCTTGGAATGCAGCCCTTGAACGCAAGGTACTAAAAATCACATTGCTTGTTTAGATTAAAGGCACTTTCATTCCTGCTGGGAGTTAAGTATCCCCCCCTTAAGTTTGTGGGCTGCAAATTTATTTACTCTTCAATAGATTCAGGCATCGAGTTAATGAAAGACTTATCTGCTCGCCTCAGTCTAAGTGCCTTACTGGTAACAGCCTGAGCATCCGACATCTAAAATATCCTTCACACATCCAACATTTCATCATTTCCTCCCTATTTTCAGAGGTCCTAAATCTATCTTAGACTTAATCCTGAGTCTAAGAACTAGTCAAAGAAAAGGAGACCGTTACTCTTGAAGATGCTTCTAAGGGACTGAGGGAGCATTTTAACCTAGACAGGACCAAAGTGAACGAGAGTTAAATATTGTTAAATATTCTCTTCGAGGAGCTGAGAATTGCCTGCGTCTGAATGTAAGAAAATATACTGCCCTACATAAAGCCCTTGATCTTGATCCTAATTCTCAATGGAAATTAAGAGAACTGTGCAGCATTTTAATTCAGTACAACTGTATACAAAAATTTATTTCAGGATCTGAAACTGAAGTCACAGTGTTAGCCTGAATTTATGAGTGGATATTATTAATAAATCTGAGTTGACTCCTCTGAGCCAAAACATTACTATCACTGGCTTTTCTTAAACCTAGGAGGTAACTTAAACCAGAGACCGATCACCTGAGAGTATATTGTTATTTCCAACAAATCCTTATGAATCATAATGGTATTTTCAATATCTCCTAGGATTTTAAAAAGCCATCAGGAAATAATCCTTCATAAAATGATTTGGTTTCATGTTAATTATTAACTATGTTTTGAAATAAGAGCACTGGTTAGTACATAACTTGACAGCACTAAAACTTGCACTGGAAGAAAACAGGATTTATCACATGACTGGAAGAAAACAAGGAGCACAATATTTCTTAATCAGAGATGCATCATATTCGTTGTGAATAAAATAGTACAGCAATAAAAAAAGTATTAAGCTCAAAATGCTATAACAAGCAATATTTTGCACATTTTTATCTACTTATCAGAGATTAAGAAGGGGCCAATCTCATTCAGTGAGAGCTCTCACAACAGTCTTTTTTTTTAAGAGAAAATATGCAAAGGGAATTACACAGCCAACTATTTTCACACTATAAACGTTCATTTATTGACTGAAATTGCTTTGTGAGATTATAGAGGGACTTAATTACACTATAGTTGTTAACTAATAGCTGCATTCTTAATTGCAAGAGCAAAGGTCAGAGCCTGCATTGCTGTTGCGTAGGTAAGCATGACAAGTGACATGAGTAAATGAGTAATTCTCCCCAAGATAGACAGTAACGTGAGTTACCAGCTCTTCTACTTCTTGTGTGCATCCCTAAACAAGCAAAACTGACCTGCTTCTTTCCTTTCGAGATAAATAAAAGAGGAGAGAGCCATGAAAAGATTCAGCCATAAAAAAGGCTTCCAGCAGAAATACCCGACTCTTGTGTATCCTTCTTTTAAAATAAACATTATCATTTATATTAGTGATTTCCTATAAAGGAAATATCCCAGGGACATGTTAGTACATATCTATGTGCTGAAAGGTGAAAGGAAATAGCTAATCTGTCTCTTCCCTAAAGCCTTTATGCACCTCCATCATTTCCTAACCTCTTCACAGAAGATGCTCAAACTGGTTTCAAATCAGCAGAGAAGTTACCGACCGTAACAAAATAGCTCCCTCGTTCCCAGCTTTTTCAAATGAGGAGCTATGGTGAATTTTACTGCAAAAACTCAAAAGCCAAGAGTCCGGCACCGAGCAGCAGAGTAAATGAAACCCTGAGCTACTTAACACATGTCAGCTTAAGAGTTATCTGCTACTTCCTTCCACACTGGAGCCTCAACCAAAGCAAAACACATCAGGGCATTCCAACAAGTTCCCAAGTAACCTGCAAAACAGATGAGCACAGTAATACACCAGGAGGTTGCTTATCTTCCTAGATAGGTAGCTTTCTCTTATGTATTCTGCTAAAAGAGAAACATTTAAAATAGATATAAATAGATATGTTTTTTTTTTCCTCTACGTATTAGTTTAAAAAATTTTTAAAAACAGGTAATTATTTAATACTTACAAGACGCTAGCTCATGGTCAGCAAGATTGAATCTTTAACTGTATCAACCTCCAATTTCTGCTGCATCCCTGTCTAAAAGGGATGCTTTACTTCAGCGTGGTTCATGGTGAATGTGTCCTTGGGAGAGCTGTGCACAGGCACAAGTTGCTTACAATAAATCTTCACACAAGGTCCATCCAAACCCTTGCCCTGACCTCTACAAGCTCTCCCCGCGGCTGCCCTCCCAAGGCTCACAACCTTCCTTTGCTCTCCTCCTTTCAAGCTGCCTTGATGTTTCCCTGCTCCCGGGGCACACCAAGGTCACAGGTGAGGCTGTGCTCGTGACACAAACCCAGAGTCCCACAGAGGCACAAAGCAGGGACAAGAGGACATCTGCGTCCTTAATGACGTTTCTGAGCTAAGGCCTGCGATGTCAGGCAAGCTCAGCTTTAAGGTAGCAAGTTTCTGTGCATATGAATTATTTAAGCTCTAAAGCTTCAGTTCAATAAGCTTTTACATAGGGTACAGTGCTGTTTTGTTTACCAGTTAAATATTTCAAATATTATTACTTATGAATAAACCCAACATGAATTATCTGAGTCTTATTATAATTAGAAATACTCCACGACCAGAAAAGTACAGAGACTGGCAATCATTTATGGGTTTTTAAGTATACAGTATGACCTATGCCAAATCCACCACAATTTTTTATTTAGAAAAGCACTTTTGTAAGGTACTTTGCACAGTGAGGTTTCTTATGTTATCACACAGGAAAGGAAAGCTTTTTCTGAAAAAAAAAAGTGGTCTATAACAATCCACAGCAAATAGTGAGACCTTGCTTGCATCTTTCCTTATACTAAGAAATATTAGTCTGCATATTTAACGGCCTCGGCTCAGTGTAATGTATTCTTAGTACTCAAAAGTAAAGAAACCGTCTTCTCTTATAGAAAGAAGTAGAAAGAAATAGCTTCAATAAGTTACTTTGTGAGGGAAGGAACACGGTAGATTTTCCTAAAGAAAAGGCAAGTCGGAGATGAACTTTAGCAAGTTCAAAGCGAGCGAAGAAAGCGCTCGCTGCTTTCTTCCGAACGCACGCAACAGTCCAGGACCCTTGAAAGGCGGCGGATCCTGCAGGCAGGAGCAATAGAGCCGAGACAAAAGCAGCTCCCAGGAGAAAGGAGCAGCACGGGGGGAATGGCATTTCTCCAAGTCGCCATGCGTAATCTCACACAGGGCTTTATATTTCAAAAAAGATAGAAAAAGAAAAAAAAAAAAAAAGATGACCATGAATCCGGCTTCATATTTTAATAGGAAGTAGTTGATACACGAAATAAAACAATGGGGTAAGAGGGTAAGAGTGATCTGTGTCACTAAACTGCTGCAGTTTAAGGTATTCAGGACTTCTCCAGGACACGCGCGCTCTTGTGTAACTGCAAAAGAGCAATCAGGCCTGGAGATCACAAATACAGGCGTCTGGGGAGCTGAATGCAAACTGAGAGGGGGGGAAAAAAAGAAAAGAAAAAAAGAAGTGTTTGAACAGTTGTTCTTCCTCGAGCGTGAGCAGTCTACAGCACAGTGCTAAGCGTGCAAAAGGAGTCCAAATTCTAAAAGGAAGAGCAATGAGGCTTCCTAGTTGATATATATGTATATACACACACTCCCCCCCTTCCCTTGTTTTAAGGGCTATAATTTTCAATAACAAGAAGTTCAGTTAGCAAATCACCGCTGCAACATCACCGACTTCAACGGGAGCCCAAGCAGAACAGCTTTGGCGATGCTTATAGCTGACGTGGACAGAACACATGGTCGTTTCCTCTGCATTGGAATTGCCACGGTTGTACCCAACTCCAACACCTACACAACCACCAAGCCCAGAGATCACAAATCCAGGCATCCGCAGAGCTGAAAGAACAGGTTAACAGCCCTTTTTTCCTCAATCCTGAACTGCCTTACATCTTTGAGGCAATCAAACAGGAACTGTTTATCACATGAAAGCAAGTATTATTTCTGCTGTTATGGCTATTTGGACATCTGATAGCCGCAGGCAACCCAAAAGGGCCCCAACAATAACAGCTCAACTTAAAAGCCAAAGGGCAGATACCTTTGAAGTGAGAGATGACACAGAAACAGTAGTAGACCTTGAAGCTCAGTTTGATGGAAAGAACTTGAACACTTCAGGGTATTTCTCATTCACTCCACAACGCTCTCCGAGGCAGAAGGGGCATGCTTGATAACTCGGTGCTAAATGCCAAATAACGTAGCAGCACAAGGTACTTCCCTCAAAGACAAACTCATCCTTGAGGCAAAAAGTAGTGATGAGAAGTGCAGTTCAGAAGTGTTCAGGACTCAGGCAAGTGGCACTGGGGAATGACAGGGTCAGGTACCCCCTTACCTTGCTGCTGAGATAGGCAGAAGTTTGCAGTATCTCGTGAACTAAACCTTATGGAATATTCTAAATAATTCTCTGCTAAACGAGAGTAATAGACAAAGTCTTTCTCAAAGATGTTTTACCTGAACAGCTACAGAAGTCACCAGACCCGAGTGCATCAAACTCACTGCTGGTGAGCACACTAAAAGTCAGTGGAAAGGAAAAGCCCGTATTTCCAATCCTGTGTTTGACTTGCTGCTGTTGGAGCCCTACAACACCATTCTGGAAGCAGGTAACCTACTCCCCCGAAAATAAATCCTCACTTCTAGAACAGGTGGTTTCCAGTTGGATTAACAGCATAACTCAAAGGCCACAGCTGCGGCTCTGGAGTCTTTCGCTATCTTCCAAGGCACTGCTGATAAATACTTCGTGGTAAAGGAAAAAAGGAAAATAGCAACTACTTCTCTGCTGGGAAAGGGGAATGCCAGGCACTCGTGCACAGGCAGGACATGGCAGTTGGTCCCTTTGGGGAAATGGTGCTCCTTGCGTGCAGCTCCAGCTTCTCACTGGCGAACAGGTGCATGAATGTCTATGAAATGCTTTTAAACCTGTTAAAAAATAGCTGTTACATGTTACATGGCCCCAAAGATGCACTAGGGACATGGATTTGTGATTCCTCTTTAAATCAAAAATTAATGGAAATCATGCATTCCAAAACTGTAATATTATTTACCACTGGTATTTCGTCCTTCCTGCTGCTGCAGACAGTGGCTTCCAGCTGTGGCCAGCAGGCCCCTCAACAACACTTGACTACTTGTAAAGTTCATAAAAAACACCTGAAGATCTGGGTTACTAGCAAGGAGCCTTCAGTTCAAGTAGTCTGGTCAGTATCTTCACTGGAAAAGGGTTTGGGAGCCTACAAATTGTAAAAATTAAATTAAAAACACAAGTGTAAGGGGGGGAAAAAAAAGAGGATTTATGCAATTGTCAGTAAAATTATAAGCCATTCTCCAGGTAAGTGGACTGGTGTTTCTGACATAGATACAACAGAGAAAAAAGCAGAAAAAAAATGTCCCCCCTCCAACTCCCAAAGACAGAACACTAAAGGCACAGCAAGGGTGGCTGCTGTTCTTCCTCATGTATTCACCTCTGCTGTATTTATAGCTGGGCTCTCCACCTTGATCTGCAAATGTCATAACAGAGCCAGCGACTTTATATCATTTCTTGGTTTAATAGCTATGGTAGATATAACATATGTTCTGCCCCTGCCCCTCCCTGAAAATAAACAGAACTAATCGGGTCTAAAAATGAGTTTGTGTCTCACTGTTCAAAGCAAATAGAAAGAGTTGGGCACAGATAAACTAATTTTCACCTGTTTCTGCTTACTGCATAAACACTAACTCAATTTAGATCGATCGGATACTGTTTGCAGACTCACTACGGTGGCACAAGGGTACTCCAGCCATTCAGCTGATTTTTTAGGAAAGGCACACCGAGATGAAATGGTGTTCAGGTTCCTTTTTAATTTTGTTTCAGCTCTTTGTTTATCTCTTCACTTCAAAGCACCTCCAATATGAAGAACAGTTTCAGTGTGACAACTCTGGAAAATTAAAAGAGAAAAAATGTGCCAGCATCAATCTGCTTTACACGGGGAGGCACAACAGCCTTGGGAGGAACGACGACGTTCGAGCGTGCACTAAAACAAACCCAGAGGCACCCGTCGCAGGAGGAAAAACATATTAGAGCAGAGGCCCAACGCTCCTGGCACAGTTTGTCTTCCCCAGGAGGAGCTTTCTGTTCCCTGGTTTCGGGGTACAATGAGGCAAAAGAGACTGAGGAATTTCTATGGTCATCGTAATTATGATATCTGCATATGAATTATTACAACCGCTGAATTATTTAAACAAAAACAATTACTGTAAGCCTAGAAACCTGTGCATTAAACCCATGCAAAAATGAAAACACCATCAGATACTATGTATAAATAATGGAACTAACATGGAATGAACATGAAGAATTTGACGGTTTATACATTTTCTGTGCAATTCTGAATGCACATAATAGACAACAAATCCACTTCCCCAAAGGGACATAATCTGTTGGCATAATGCCATATTTCAGAAAAAAATATTTATAGGAGCACGCACCTGGTTCCAATGAACTTTCTTTCCCGGTTAATACCGGTGTTTGTACGACTGATGACATGAACAGAATAGTGTCATCAGCATCTCTCGCAGCAGCCGTTTGCAAGTGACAGGTACCCACAAAGGAGCTGCTGAGCGGCAAACAGGCGCAGCGTCCCCGCTGCACGTGCAGCAGCCAGCTAGGCCGCAGTGTGTGCAAACCCGGAGGCGGCTTCTGTTTCACAATTAACATGCCAATCCCCAATTTAAAAGTATTGCTGCTGTTGACCTCAATAGCTGAGAACACAGCAACAAAATAAGAGAAAAACATATATCCCATCCTAGCTGCACAGGTGTAGACTGGCCTAGACTGGCTGTTTTAATATGACGAGGTATCCTCTCCAGCAAGGCTTGGTTTTCTCAATCAATAGTAATGCAGAAAATGTCCCTGCTCTGCAAGATATGACGGAGTGTTTTCTCTACATAATTATCTCCAATCTTAAAAAACAAAGAATCAAAGACAGAATGGAGTAGACTCAAGTGAAACTTGCTTCTTTTAGCCCAGACTTTACAAAATATTTCCTTAAATTTTACCAATCACTTTTTTTTTAGTCCGTTCCAAATCTGGTAGGAACTGGAGGAGAATTTGTACTAAGCTTAGCATCATCTTTCACATTCTGTTTCACAGGGGACAAGACTTTCCAACTGTAACTCTTCTTACTACTAAACAAGAACATTCTTTGGAGAGAGCACACCACCTCAGCCAACATTTTCAGAATGCATTTCTTAGAATATAGGTAGGTTCTAGGAATGAAGGAAATGCAGACCTGTTCTTGACGTGGTGCACAGTAGCCACCAATCACCATACCTGTCTTTTGTGTGACAGAATTTTTAATCACTAGGCACATTCTGGCAAAATCAAACATAAATGTCTGTGCAGCTATGTTTGCTGCACCGCACAGAGCTAAGGAAAATGTTTATATGCTCTTTTAGATGAAACACAATAAAACAAAAAACACATTAAGGCACTAATTCTTTGGCTAACAAGAATATCACTACAAAAATTTCTTAGAAACAACAGATCTGTTAATAACAATTGCAGTATCACAGATTTAGATTATTTACTTGTGGATGAAATAACTTGGCCATGCCTTCCGAAACCAAAAAAGGGAATATCTTTATTCCTTTTTATACTTAGAGCTTGGAATATGCCTCTCCTGCATTAGGAGCGAAACTCATTTGGTCTTTTATGAAAAAAATAAAATGTCAAAACACAAGGAGATGAAGAAAAACTGGCCCTGGCAGAATCTACTTCAGCCCAAAACAGCAACCTTGTGTGTGATCCCTATTGCGTTTGAAGGACTTGCAGAGAGTATTTAGGAATGGGGGGAGCTCTAGGGATTTTCTGGGAGAAAGGAAGGAAACAGAGCTGAACTTTAAATCTGAAGAACATTTGCCACATTTCTCAGGCTGAGATGAAGACAGCTGGAAAGGAGGAATTTCCTTTTCTTTCTATAAAGCTGACAGGTACGCTGTGAAACTAATTGGACCTGGTAATTCTAAAAAAAAATAGCAGAAGAAAGGGAAAAAAGATACCAATTTATCTCCACAGGTGTTAAGTGTATAATCACCTCAGATACACCATTATTCAGTTCAGTGGAGCAAGTACATGACAAAGAGCCTAGCTGCTTTCTCATTTAAGGTCCAAGTTCATTCTACCCTAATTTAGCAAGCAGCTAAGTAAACAGGGGTGCAGATGCCTACAGGGACAGTAATGCCACGAACTCGGGAAGATTCCCTGGGAAGCCCTTCTCCAGGCACAGCAGGCGCTGCAGTTCAGACATGGGGGTATGAGGAGGGCACATCAGGACTAATGCAACCAGGAAGCCTGTTGTACTTGAATTTAGAGAGGAACCTGGAGATGCATGTCTTAATACAAAGCTAGATTTAACATAGGCAAATTCTAGATAAAACTTAGTAGCACAAGCCACTCATCTGCTCGATTTTCAAGAAAAACAATTAGAGAATCTTACAGGAGCAGCTGTTCTCGCAAGATTTCTCTTGGGGGCCAAAGCTTTTTTGTTCTTTGACATGATATTGCAATCACTGACAAAAACAAAAGCTGAGGTGTCTGATGTGAATCTTGCTAGATCACCCTCATCGTTCTAGTTTATGTTCCCAGGAGTCTCCGCTCATTTCTTCGAATCTCAGCACATCAAACACGTGTGACCCCAGGAGTGCACAGCACACAGGAACAGGAAAATATTCCACCTTCATTCCAGGTGTCATTGCTTTATAGGCACAAAGCAAATGGGGACTTGCTGACCTAAAAAATGTCAATTTGCAGGTTTCAAAGAGCACTATACTTTAATAACAGCAAAAAATGCA
Source organism: Crypturellus tataupa (assembly GCA_034781795.1). Lineage (NCBI taxonomy): Eukaryota > Metazoa > Chordata > Aves > Tinamiformes > Tinamidae > Crypturellus > Crypturellus tataupa. Next base: position 973,929 of record JAWLRI010001081.1, read on the forward strand.
AATCCAGATTAGCGGAGACACCAGCTATACAGGAGAAGAACAAGTCTCTGGATAAGGTCTCTCCAGTTGAATAGGTAATTTTATATCTCAGGGACCACTCAATCATAACTTCTTCAAGCAAAAGTAACTACTAATCTTTAAAACAAACAAACAAACAAGAAACACACAAAGCCACTGATCTTACTTTCAGAAGCAGAGATATTAATCAGGAGGAGGGAGCCTCATACTTCAGTGCACTGAATAATGACGTAATAGAAAACCCTAAAACAGTTTTTTCCTAATGCCACAGCAACATTTTGATTTGGGTTCCCATTACTCCCACAGTAGACTACCGGATTGCTGTGCTCCTGGAAAGCCTTCTTCATAAATTATGATCTGTATGTCAGTAGGACATTGAGTCAGAATCCATTTTATTTAAGCTAAACGTTTTACGGCTTGACAGTAAACGATATGCATGAACCACGCTATCACCTTCCACTTTTAATTTCCCTGACAGACATGCAAGAAACTTCTTAATGTTTGATTCCAGTTCCAGAGCAATAAGCCTGTGTGTAAGCTGCCTGCTAAAAGCTGCTCCAGACGGAATAATAGTGTTTTGCAGGACCCCAAAGATGGAGCTGTAGATGAGTATGTGTCAACAGCTGAAAGAATCACCTTCTTTTCCTTTTTGTCAGCAGCTCTTATTTCCACCCTATAATTTTTCCACGTTCTCTACGAGATAGGGCATATGGGAAAAAAGAGAGAAAGTTTTAGTTCACAGGTATCTTCAATCATTCACCATCACCTCTACCGGACTGTGCAAGGCAAAGGACAGAGATGGAGGTTTCCAAACAACCAGGCATCTCAGAAATGACAGCAAAAGCCCATGGTGTATTTTAAATTGCAAAGAGACCCAGTCCCCTACTAACCTGGTAAGATCTGGAATGATGGAAAACTTGGATTTCTCCAATATACATCCTTCCCATCATGGGTACTCAGTAAAAACTCCACCCTGCTCTCATTGGATGCAGGCTATAGAAAGCATCCCATTAACAGCTAGCAACTTTTTACCAATTATCACTGTTTGTGACAATTTATATACGGTGCCATGGAACATTCATCATCAGCTCTTGTTAAAGAGAAATACACAAAGTTTATTCAGCCTGCTCGCATGAAAATATGCAAGTTACAGCCCCTGCTCATCTCCTGCAACCCAGCGAAACAGCTCAATACTGCTAACACATATGGGGTGCAAGGAACCACAAGCAGTTGCAAGGAGATTCTTCCCGTCTCAATTCTTCCCCTAGTCCTGCATTACCCACCCCAAGGCGGGCACTTTTGCTCTTCTTTGCAGAAGATAAAGGATGCACAAGCGGAAAGGGCTCTTGATGGCCACACCGCCTCACCGCAGCCGGCAGCCCAGGCAGATGCACACAGGCAGCAGCTGCTGCTCGCAGGTGCAAGTGCCCCACAGCCCCGCTGCCCTGCGACCACCTCATGGGCAGCAAAGGCACCAGAGCGACCAGCAAGCGCCTGTCTTCGTGGGACATCACCCACTCGGCTTCCACAGCACAGACAGCTGCTTTAAAAACAGCATCGCCTGAGTCAGAACTCCCTTTTAAACACACAAACTCTTCGCAGCTTTCCTACTCTTTCAATGACAGAACACTTTCTAAACCTCTCTAAATCTTCTGCTCGTAGCTCCACACAGCAGTATTTCAAGGATAACAAGTCAAAGTATTAACAGGAAAGCTTTCGCTAGGAAGAACAGTAAACGCCTTCCAGAATTTAAAACCTTGCTCGCTTGTGTGACAGGCTGCGACCACACTGTTTGCAACACAGTCTTGTCCCTCCAACAACTTTAATGTCTTGGAATATTTCTGGTTCCATTTTATTTGTGCCTAATTATTATCCATTGACTAGCACTGGATAGAGCATTGCATGATAGGGCATGAGCGTTCCAGAGCTGCCAATCCCTGAAGTTACTGAATTTCCTATGTTCTCGCTTCCCTTCTCACAGCTGCAGCTCCTGCAGGGCACTGCTGCAGGAGAAGGGCTCATGGAAACGCCAACACACATGAAGAATCCGAAACTACAACTACGTGGCCTAGCCAGGGTGACAAAAGTTTTATCTTTTAAAGAAAGAGACACAATATCCTCACTCGTTGCAATGTACTCTCCCAGCTGTAGCCCTATTAGAAGCAAGCCTGAACAACTGGAGTTACAGCTCTACAGCCCTCACTCGATCACTGTGTCAGGGAAGATCTGTGCCTTGCAGTGCTTTCAAACATGATTATATGAAGCAATATCTTTGCCTTGGATGAAGCCTGAAGACGGTAGGAAGGTCTGTCCGTGAGTCCAAGGGGACTTGGGAAGCTTAGCCTGCTTAGCAATTCTCCAGCTCATGGGGAGAATGTGAAACTACATCTTCTTCTGGCAAGCAGGGGAAAAACACTGAGGAAATGGGAAGTGGCAAGAAAATGCCTCCTCTGAAAGGCTTCTATCAGGCTTCTGCCTGACTTAAACAGCATGGCAGCACTACATGGAAGAAGGGGATGATTTCTTGTCTCTTGATAACCCGCACATTGAAGGCAGGCCAGCCAGAGCCAAGACACAGCTGGGCCCACTTGTCTATTGTCCTAGCAGAGCTTCAGCCCTGGTGTTTTGAGGTGTGTTGTGCTCCCCTGGAAGAACGTGCTGAAGTCAAAGGGATGAATGCTCACATTTCCTGAACACCCAGTCCAGGGCTCTATGATTATAACTGGTCAGAAAAGCCCAAGAGCTAACTCCAATAGATTGGCAATATGCCCAAGAAATACCTTTTGCTCCGTAGCGCGTTCAGTGTTTGTTATCCCTATTTTCGTCTGATCACAGTGTCTAGATTTTTCGGTGGCAGCTATCGAAGGGAGGGGAAGCCTGGATGAGAAAGGAAATTCAGATTCTGTACCATCTGTTAACTGACTTCCAGTCTGAGAGAACAGATGCTGGACTTCACCATCAGCTTCTGACAGCTCTAGAAATATTTTCTTAATTGGGGCTAAAACTCTAACTCTGACAGGATAAGTGTCAGAGAACATCTAGAAGAATGGCTCCAATTCTTCTCCAACTACCTGTTCACTCAAAACAGATGTCCTTCTGGTAAGCACGGTATGGCATGGAGCAGCCTTCCTTAGAATGAATATTCACCATCCAAAAAGAGAATATATATAACGCCCTGCTTAGATTCTATAAATACCGTCACTGCTCAAATGGTTCCTCCTGGGAACTGGGTAGGAATTTCCTTTTCTTACTCTGCTGCATGTTTCCTATTGCATTTTGTGCACTGCCTCCTGCACGTCTGTCCCACACTCTCCTAGGGACAAGCTGGTCTCGTCCTCACAGGCACCTCGACGGGCACAGGTCCCATTAGGCCAACTACAAGTACTGGTGTAGCACTACTAGACGAAACAGCATACGGCGCAACTAGAATTTCTGCATCGAACTGAACTGGAATTCTACGTGTGCCACATGTCCAAAATGCCCAAACTCATTAGGAAAGTTAGTTTTAATTATAAACTGATAGCTATGGCATAAATACAAAGTATTAACATTTGATTACATGCTGCACTGCAAACGACATAAACTGCCAGGGGCTCTGAGTTTTCCGACCTGCATATGGATTAAATGAAGCAATCAGGAAAAAAACAAATGTGCTTTGTGGAAGGGGAAATACAACAAATCTGGATCTCCAGCAAAAAAAAATAAATAAATAAAGAACAAATTCATTTTCTCAAAACACTGCTTTAAAGCATACCTGAAAGAGCAGAGCTATATTCAAAATGTCGCGTTCACTTGTTTATGTCACATATTTTTGTCAGATATCAATTCTTTCCTGTGTTTTAAAACAATCTGTACCTAATTTATGTTATTTACGCTTCTTATACTTCTCAATACATTATGCCAAAGCATATTTCAGTAGGATTGACGATGAGAGTTTTAGAAATGTTACTGTTGCAAAAATAAGAGGTGGTATAAGTAGTTTGCTATAACAGATTTTTCTTATGACAAAAAGAAGAAGAAAAAAAGGAAAAGCATACACACACATGTACCACCTTCTGGGATTTTTTTTAAACCTTATTCATACAGCATTTTAAAAAATCTGATGACTTCTTCACTCTGGCCAAGTGCCTGTTGCTCCTAGGGCTGCAGAAGGAATGCTCTCCAATTCAGGTGTGGAGAATTCCTTTAAGCCTGAAGGATTCTTGTGTCCGGGTGCCCATCAGTAAAGCACTGCGAGCCTGTGGTCCATGAGGCATAACTATAGTCCCCACCTAATGGCATGAGATACTACTTTGAAAATAAAACCTACTTTATTTTCCTGGTGGTCACAATAAAACACGCAAACGAATTCTGAAAACACACACAGTGATTTCACCAGTTTCTCCACTTCTTGTTCCATGGCTATGAAGTACCAGGCTCACCACCTGCCAGTCTCTATGGCAGAGTAAGTTTTGCACAACAACTATACTCACTTGGAAATTGCTCTAAACAGAGTAGATTTTTACTTTAAACAGAGTAAAAGCTGCACTGTTGACCAAGATTTCAGCTGTGTACGATTTCTCTGAGTGATTTCAACTCATCAAAAAAAGCTTCCATGTTGCATTCAAACATTCTGCAGTTTAATCTTTGAGTACTGCAAAAACATCCTTCCTTTACAAGAGGGTTCAGGCTCTAAAATAGCCAAGTAAAATATGTGGCCCAAGTGTCACCAAGGCACCATCACTTTCACGTGCTTGAAGGCAGTCTGCACTAGTGTTTGATAAGGCATGACTGTCTCCCCACCGATGCTGTCACCCCTCTGATATTTAGTAATGACAATGTCAAGAACAAATTCATCCTCGTAATTAGTTGCATTGTAAAATAGAAACCTCGGGCTGCTAAACAGACAGAAAAGACATCAGAAGGCAAGAGAAGGAAAAAAAGAACTCAAGATTAGTGACACATATTAAGAGGAAGTGCATTTTGCCCTTAAGAAGTGATAAACTGTCCAGTATAGAACTGAACAAACTCACAAACAGTTCACGCTCCAGTGTCCTCTTCCACCATGGAGCATTATTTACATCTCTTGTTAAGGAGAGATTCACCTGACTTCATCTAAAGCGTCCATCTGGCTGGGAGTACCATGCACTGTGTTAGGCCCAAACATGCTTAGCTTATAAGACAGTTCTATAGCCACAGACACATTTTTTTGTCTTCATTACACAACACCTACTGCCACGGCATGCTTGAGAGCGTGGTCGCCGGGATGAGACGCGCCGGGGTGGAGGTCGGCGGGCGGGCGCAGGGCCGGATCGCTGCTCCTCCGCACCAGCAGCGGCGTGCCTAGGAGGGAAGAGAGCGCAGAGCGTCAGGGGACACACGGGCACAGGGAAGGGGCCCCCGGGCTCCAGCCATGGTACGTGCACAGCTCCTGCATGAGTTCCTTGGGGCAGCAGCGAGCAGGCCCCTCACCGCACCTCGTGGCGCTGGGCCAGCCGGTGTTTACTAGGTACGGACATAAGGTTCCAGCCTTGGTTATACAGACCTTCACCCCTGCTAAATCGGTCCAGCGAAAACTGCTGGCAAAACAGGAAAGGAGACACATTCTTTCAAAGCAAACAAGTAGCTGCCCGGATCTGTGACTGTTGTGCTGTCCAGCTGACAGGGAATCCAAACACTGGAACTACGGAATAACAGCGAGCACAAAACCACAGCACACCACGACCGCTGGTGGTTATGTAACCACATGGGCACCTCCCCTGTCCCAAGCCTTTCCTTCCACACCAAGGACAATCTCCACCATAATTCCTGCATTAGCCTAGCAAACTGGGATCTCTCTATCCAATTTTCACCCCTCCACCCCGACAGAACACCCTGGTTCTTCAAAACACTTGCTACAAAACCTCCAGGTGAGGGGAGAAGACACGCAATTCTACCAACTCTACTAAGTATTTTTCATGTTATCCAAAAGGAAATTAAACAGACGTGACTTTTCTTCAAATCTTCCCAAAATAATTTATCCCAGCACTAAGAACAAATGTAGAGAATATCAGTCTAAGAGAATAATTTTTTCACAAGTTGCAAGTGAGTGAGAACAGGCTCTTAACTGACAGTTCTACTATTAATTATAGTGGTTGGGATTGATGGCAGCCCTAATTACTAGATCTATTATAGAAGTTTGTACTTGCAACACAGTTGCTTTGTTAACAGAGGTGCTAACCCAATCCTGCAGCAACTGTACCAAATTTAGCCCCAGGCAAATTTTGTTGAGTTTGGTATAATTACAGCTGGAACAAATACAAAAAGCTGATAAGAAGTAGCAACTAGAAAAACTAATGCTATTATCCTTCCTCATGCTGAGGATTTTTTTCCCCCCCAATGTATAAGTAAGCCTTTCGACCTCTGCTTATGCAGGAAATCAATAAGGTGGACACAAATTTAAGTCTTGTCTTTTGTGTTCGCATTGATGGAATGCACAAAAACACGGCTTGAACACGGCTTTCTGGGCTTCAGGGACTCTCCCTAGGCTCAACCAGGAGCTGGGCTTGTTTTCCCAAGGTCTTTCTGAAGGAACGGATTGAACACAAGAATTGTCATTTTCTGTGATTTCTAGAAACAGCAATAGGCCAAAAGGCAACCAAGCTCCCACTACTTGGATCTTCCTCTTCTTCACATGGTGCCGAAGACAGAAAGTTTCTTTCCTGTCAGCACAGGAGGCTATGGTCCAATTCAGGTTTCATAAGAGCTGCATCCCAACACCCACCTTATCCTTTCACAGTAATAAACAGCCACTTCGTAGAGGTTTTGATTTTCCTCCTCTTTAACTCCGAGTTGAATCTAGTCACTGAGACAACACATTTTTCTCTTGGCCAATACTGCAGGGCACAGAAACACCCGTTTCAATGCCATCCCGATTCCACACTGCCAAACTCTGGGGGCAAAGCTTTAAGAACTTTTTTCTACGACATACTGCAGGGCAAAATCACTATGTGTTTTCCCAGCTTTAACCTGAATTATGAATATGGCTTTCAATGCATTTGGTATTAAATATACATTTGATATTAAGCATGCAATTCATTCTCTGACTCTGGTAAGCAAAATGACATTTTCTGCATACTTTTTCAGCTAAACAGTCTCAAAACACAAGCAGCTTCCCTGAGTATGAACAGTATCCTCTCCCATGTATCCTTCCTGGCTCCAGCTGAGGCACACTGCTCGCAATATCATTATTACTCCCCAAAGGGAAGTCTGAGTCCCCCTACATATCTTCTTTTCCCTTACTATTGACTCTGTTAAACCAACTCAAAAAGACAAAACTGTCACACAATTAAAGTTGTCTGACTGTACTAAGCCTCTCCTTTAACATAGCATTTGTTCCATATCTTGGTAGAAACTGTGCCTTATTCCCTTGCTTGTGCCTCATCTTTACCCTTTCTGTTTTAAACACCCATCATTTACAACTTCAATATCACGCTATACATAAAAAGGAGGAATATATAAGGAATAACACTGAGCATTGTAAGCATTATTATTCCCCCTTTTACCCATGCCACAAAGCAGCACTCGCATAAGGAAAGAGTAAATATAGATTCAAAAATAAACATTATGAACTCCAAAACCACAATGTGGTAAAGTACTTTGATTTTTAAAAATAGGAGAACGCAAACATTCACACAGCAACAGATTCCAAATTGTATTCATAATAATAATAAAAAGCCCCTGAAACCCATACCTCAGCTCTGCAGTTTAAACAAATCAAGTGCAGCTGTAGTTTATTAGTGCTCTCAGGCAGCAGATCCCGGTTAGTTAAACAAACAAACATGGTGTATTTGTGTATAAAAGCTAAAGACAAGAAGTGTTGGATTTTAAGCCTCTCCATGATTGCTAAGATAACACACGTTCTTTAAAGTTATTTTTCCCTTCATGACCAAGGAATTTCTGACCACCTATTTCTTATTTCCAGGCACTCTTTAGGACAGTAACTTCAAAACAGATCTTGAGATACTTCTTTGCAAGCCAGGCAGCAGCCTCTAGTCTCTGTTTCCTTTTCCAGATGAACAGGAACACCACAAAAATGCTCTTGCTGAACAACTGGAAAACTAGGCGCACTGATACTTTCATTTCTAAATTTCACAGCTCACAGTCATATTCCAATCTCAAAAAATCAAACACACAATTGTTAACAGTCTCCAAGTCATCATCCCAGCCCCTTTTCTGGATTCTGCCCTCCTTTTCTTGTGGTGAAAAAAAGTGGTTAGTTAAAGAGGATAAAAAAAATATTCCTCTGCTGTCAAATATACAAGACAAGGATGAACTGAAGAACTTAAACCAAGCTCATTCCTTTTCCCAAACTCTCCACTTAGATTTCTCCCCTTCCTCAGCTGCTTGCTGCGACTAATCAAGGCCATCCCCTCGCACACTTATTGATGTTTAAAGGATGCATAGCTATTAAAAATATAGAAATAAAATGGCTCAATATTGTCACACCCTTCCTTCATGACTGTGAAGCCAAGATATCAATACTTAGAGAAGTAACATTAGAAAGCAAACAGCAGCTTGACGTGACACCTATTCCCGTAGTGTGGGAAGATGCCCGTACAAAGAAGGGAAAAGAAGTCACCTTGCAGTAGTTCACATAACTCATGTGAAGGGGCCCTTTGGCTAAAATAGTATGGCAGCTCTACTGCCAGCATCTCAGCTGGAAGCTGGCTTCGGATCAGGAGAGATCGCAGGAGATCGGGAACATCAACATCTCCAACTCCAGAGGGGAAGAAACAAGCATCTTTCGAGAAGAGATTTTGGGGGAAAAAAAAAAAAAAAAAAGGAAGAAATGGGAAAATCTGGAAGAAATTGAGAAAAATACTTTTAATAACATCAAAAAACTGCCCATAGGCGATATAAGCACCCTGACAACACATATTAAAACACAACCCATGTCCATCATACACCCACATAGACCTCTAATTTGCTCATCACCATCTCCCTTAGACCTCAGACAAGAACACAACGGAAACCCAACTCTGATACTATTTCTAACGTGCTGACAACTGCCAGGCCGTCCTCACCATGGTCAGGAGGGATTTCCTCCTCCTTGAAACCTTGCCCAGGGCGTCTCCTCCTTCGGTACCAGTGCAGCTTCCACCAGGCCTGTTGAGCCCACACGAGTGCCAGGGCCTTACTCGTGACGTGTGGCCCTGGGCAGCGCTGCCAAGGGAGGGTCCTGCAGCTTCCCTCGCTCCAAGTCACTGTGTATCACTAGTCTCAAGACACCTAGATAACTGCCCTTCCCTCTGCTAATACCACCCTCGAACACAAGCTACACAGATTCATGGGTAACAGGATATTTTCCCTTTACTCTTATGTTTTGGAAATATTTTTTTTTTTAACTGCAAATATGGTTGAAACAAGCATATGGTAGAAACCACACTTAGACTTAAATTGGCTACATTAGGGGAAAAAAACCAGGAGAGAAGTTCTGCCATTTGTGTACAATTAAAAGCTGAAAACTCCTATCAACACAATGGCAAAGGCAACCTCTCCCTGCAGAATGCTATCCCGTCTTCTTAGTTTGCTTGCTAAATATTTAGTCCAAAAGACACAGGTTGACATTAACGCTCTCCCCGATTAGGAGGGCATCCCGGCTCACTGCGCAGCACTCGCGTCCTTGGGCAAAGTCGGCCTTTGGGGAGCGCAGGGGGCCGGCTGCTCTTCCCGCCTCGTTCCCTTTGCTCTTCTGCTTTTAAATCTCTGTGCTTAACCAAGCACAGGTCACCTCGGGGCTGAAAACAGTTTATTCTTTGGGATTTAGGATGCAGCCCTGTGTTACGGGGCCAAACTCGGGAGACTGCTCAAGACAAGTGGAGTTTATCACCCGCCAGCTTTTTCTGTAGCCTGTGCCATATATAACACAGTCTGAAGCGCTCATTTAGAAGGGGTTTTATTGCTGTTTTGGGGCAAACGCTCTCAGGTGACCACTTTGGGGTAAGCTGCCAAATCAAGAAACATAGGCCATACAAATACATGTGTTTAACTGCATCAGTGGCAACTCTTTAATATACTGCAAGTTGTTTTTCTCCAGGTAACAGGCAAGACCTATTTTAGAGCAGAACAAAAGATGCACTTGGACTGAATACAATAAGTGGGTGGAAAGATTTATAATAAATCATGTACACCGTTAAAGTCATAATTTTAAATTCTGCTCCTCCATATAAAAATGCTGACTATGATGGGAAAAAAAGCTGTCCATCAAGGATCTATCAAACTGTCAACTGCTAAAGGCCATCCTAATGACAATAATTCTTCTCCCTGCTTCCAGTTTACGTTCCTGACAGGACAGGCAGGAAAAGTGTTTTCTCTCCTGTATACGTTGCTCCATCACCATCTTGTTTTTTTAATATAAAACCTCCTTCTGAGCAAATAAAGTTTCACAGTGGCATTAAAACAGACACATATGCATATACATCCTCAGCTGAAAATGTCACTTCACCACAGATAATTAGTGGCTGGAAAATCTGACATACGCTAGAAACCATGCGAGTGGGAAGTTGGAACAGCCTTTAAACTGGGCCTGGCTTGAAACTGTTCAGGCACCGAAAACAAACACTACAAACACGATATTAGTTTGTATTAAAATACCAGAAAGGTCATTAAAATGCGCTCCACTTCCTTATTTTTACCAGAGAAATTTCATGCTGGTCGGCACATCCCCAGCAAGGTTTTTGCAGCAGGTTAGGCCTTCTGGATGGGGCGATTCTGCCGCTCCCAGGTACGTTTCTTACCACCAACCAAGGCATCGGTGCTGGCTCTGCTGCAGAGCTAAACGTAGCCAGCTGCCAATGTTAGCTGGTAAATTCTACCTTGTGATAGAACTGTGGCTTTTTTTAAAAAAATTAAAAAAAAAAAACTATGTAATTCTCATGCTATTTGATTTATGTTTAAGGCTAACTCAAACTGCTGATAAAAGCACCTATAAATACAATTTAAGATGTGCAGCTATCTATTTCTTCTAAAGTGCACACTGCACTTTTAAAATTCCCCTGGATACAAGATTAATTTAATCAGCCAGACTGATGTAGCAGCTAGACAATTGACTTAAATCTATAAACAGATGAAAACCAATTTCTAACAGGCACTTTTATATAGCAACCAATGCAGAACAAAGTATTTCGCTATAGCTCTGAACTAAAATGTATTTTTTCTCATAAAAAAAATTAAAAGAATCGGTCCTTTCCAGTACAGGCTCGGTGCTACTCCTACCCAGGTGAATTATCTATAGTAATCACCACAGCATCATGTCCCTATGACTGATGCTCACTTCCCAGTTCAGACCCAAGAATACAAATTGCAGCCACTTCAATCATTTTGTGTTTTAAGTATGGTATAAAATCAAAACAATAATTTCATTTCTGTTATATCCTATTTCTTCCTCCTCTCTAACATGACTCCTGTGAAGTCATAAATTTCTTTTTAAGAGTAATCTTTTTCAGATGGCATTCATATGTAAAGGAAGCTAAACTCTAGACATGCATAAAAACATTTAAAATGTTTTCTTGTTAGCTGAAGTCTCACAACTTGCTGGACACAGCAAAAAAGATTTCATTTTATTAAACAGACTAGTTTATTAAGCAGCATATTATCTGTAGTTACTGAATTTAAATCAATCATTTTAGGCTAATACATCCTATAATATTTTAAAACTAATAGATCTCAGATGCTCACACCTCATTTTTATTCACAGATTGAAAGGTGAAAATAAGCATTCCTGCTATTTCAATTCCCAGCCCATTTCTCAACTTCAAATCAAGCAGCTAATGAAGTGTACGAGCTGAATAAACTGACGCCAAGAAAACACTCTGGGCACCTGCAGCGGGGGCCGCGCTGCCAGGGCCGGGCTGGACCCGCCGCCACCAGTGCACACAGGGGCTAGGGCAGGAGCTGCTCCACGACTCACTGCTTTCGGCTATGATTTTTCCAGCCAGAGGATACAGCTTCAATCTTACTCTATTTGTAGTTTACTGCTAGCAGTAGAACACTAAAATAGCAATATTTTAAAGGTTTATAATGAATTAAGACACTAGCATAGGTTCTCATAATATTTAAATATGTCCTATTTTAATATTTTTAAAATGAATATATCAGGTATGCAAACCTGGTCTAAATTAAGACTTTTTTTTAATCTTTCCTAAAAATAGCAGCCAATGATGACTGCAATCCATTTTGGTCACTCTGAACTCGCGTGAGTGTCGAACTTGAAAGTTCAGACTCAGGTAAAGCAACCCAGTCACCTGAATTGCAATTTTCAGCTAAGTTTGAGGGAACGGGGTGGGGATGGAAGAGCAGTCCCCCTGCACCAGGCAGAGGGCCCAACTCACTTTTAGCCGCAGGGTAATGGGCCATCAGCAGCAGAGCTTAGAGAAAAGGGCAAAAACTATAAATTGCAAAATCATGGACTCCACCAGCTTGCAATAATTACTGGTTGAAAGAGTTCCAAATTGCATCCAGATCATCATTATTTAATAGCCACTGATGAGCCATCTCCTGTGAGTTTGTCTAATTCTGTTTTCAAACACACTGATATCTTTGGCCCCTGGCATTACATTGCACATTTCATACATGTCACAGTATGCTTTATGAAGAAGGGCTGGTTTAGGGCTATTTTTCTTTTTAACACGTTGAACTCTGGTTCTGTTTGGTACTCCTAGGTCGTATGCAGTGAGGAAAGTGAGTAACAACTCCCTGTCAACCTCTCATGAAAAACCTGAAATGGCAAGATGACTCTTTCTGAAAAAAAGGTACGGAAAGGCATCATCAGAGGACTATTTGTCCCCTCTTAGTGGTTTCATCTCAATCCTCCCACCAAAATACTGCGCAGGATCCATCCTCACCTCAAATCCTCCTGGACACAAACAGTTTTTCACTTACTGCCTAAAATAAACACCCTCCACTCTAATGAACTAATGGAGCTATGAAGAAAACAAAATCCAAACCGAGAGCCAGTGTGCCGGGGGGAAAACTGTGCAGCACGTTGGGGGAGAGGTGCAGCTTGTGCCAGCTACGGTGCGGAGCGGCAAACAGCCGGCCCTCCGCTTGGCTTGGCTGACACTCCAGATGTCTCCTTGGAGAAACAAGCAGAAGCTCGAGTGGCACTTCCCAGCAAAGAGCTCCCCAAATTAACTGGCAGCTAAGGCTCTTAAAAGGGTGCATTCAGTTGAAAGCACTGACAAAGAGCTCCATGGCACTGGGCAAACTAGCCAAATCATTTAACTTATTTGCAGTTTTTCTAATGATCGCTTTCATAAAGCGGTGCTGGCCTGCATGCTGGAACAAGCTCCTGTAGAAGCAAATGGCAACTAGTAAGCCATTAACCACCAAATACTGCAAAAAAATGTGTAGGATTTAATTGTTTTGTTTTTAGGTGATTCAATCCTTGATACTAGCCATGCACTACAATCTATGAATGTTCACAAAAATAGCAACATCACACAATCAAGGAAGCAGGCAAAAATTTGGGAAATGTTTGGAAAAGAAAAACCACATTGAAGTGTCAAAAAGAATCACAGGACTTTGTAAGAGCATTTACTCCATCATTCAGAGTCGCGCTTGTCCCCCAATCCCCTTTCCTTCAAGGAAATAAAAGGCTGGAGATGAACATTACGGATCGAGAGCTACTTCAGCAAAAAGCATAACCTGAAATGGAAAATGCTTTTCTCCGTTTTTTCACGTGGATAAAACCTTTAACTCCTTGCTCCAAATTGACATTCAGTCAAGGATAAAAGGGAATCAAGGCAAGGGGAATGGTCAATGGGAAAATATTCTTTGGGGAAATAATGTGAGGCAGAAGGGCTATAAGAAAAAGCTGTGACTTTTTGGCAACCTACTTGGCGCCCAAGTTCGTAACCTGCAGTGCTACTGCAGCCCTGGGGTCGGAAGGAAGGGCTAGCTGATCTCTAAGCAGACAACCCAAGGAGTACAGAAATAGATAGGAGGTTGTTTTTCAACGCGCCTTTATAGAACGCATTGTTTCAGCTGCAAAACAGAGATAAACTGCAGTTATGCTGGCACAGACTTCATTTCCATGAATCAAGGACAACGAAGTAATCCCAAGCTGAAGTCATGAGGTCAAAATACATCAGGCCCGCACTCTGACTGAAATGAAAAGTTATCTTCAAACCTGCAGCTCTCTGGAGAGCACAGCCATTTGTTTTAAGGAAACTAGCAGACTAATTGATCATCACAATTCCCTAAAACCAGATTACTCCAAATGCCGCCGAGGAGAAAAATCTATCAAGTGCAGGGTCACGGCCAGAGGCCTGTGACAAAGGGCACGGGGCAGGGCGCGCTGGCACCACGCGGGGACCCGCTTCCAGGCGCAGGGGACCAACAAGAGGTCGCATTTGCTTAACAAATAACCAGCACTGTGCGAAACCAAAGGAAGCATGTGCTTTTATAATGCATTTCTTTTACTGCTGACCAATGGAAACATGGAAATTTTGGCCTCATGGAATCAGAGGGATGGGGCTTGTTATATGTCTGTACTCCACTCGGAACCTTGCATGATGAGCAGGGCAATTTTATGCAAGGAAAAGGTGTCTTTCCTGCTTCCTCTGAAACAGCATGCAACACAAATAGTGTTTTCTTTGTAAAATAAGTAATCTCAGGTTATACTTGTTGTCATGTATTTAAAGAAGGAGAATATATTTATTTCCCTCCTCGTTTAGAATGCATTGGGTGTATACCCACTGCAGAGTGTCTCAGCACCCACTTGAAAGTGCCTTCCCAATGTATTCTGCCAACGCGCCCCTAAGCCTACCTGGAATACTGCTGCTTTCAACTAGCACAATAGAGAAGATGCTTTTTGAGCTCTAAAGTCCCCCAGAAAGATGACCACCATACCCCAGAGGTAAAAGCCTAATGTTCTGTCAGATCTATTGAGGGAGAAACTGCCAAAGGCTTCTGGAAAACAAAATTGCCTTCGCTTTCCCTGTGTTTCAAATTAAAGGCATCTCAGCCTCTATCAGCTGCTCTGAAGAGGACTAAGGGACAGCTTTGACTCCTGGCGCACAGGGCCTGTCAGCCCAAGCATCTCACACAACTCCACGAAGCGAGACGCAAGCCAGAGCCCCTCTGGGGACACAGGTAAATACATAAAGGTCATTAAGCAAAAAGATCAGCTCATCTTCAGAGGCCCCTGAAATTACCTTGAGGAAGTCCTAGGACAGCCAAGTTAGACATCCTTCCCACAAATCCAAGCACCACACCACCAATGACTATCAAAAGGGAATTTTTTTTTTTTTTTAGGCCAGTGGAATATGGAGGTCTAGAAGAAGGCCACCTCTGCTTTCAGGGAACAGATCTCCACAACAAGAGACGCTATCTGTACTGTCCAAAATTTGAAAGACCTTTCAAAAGTGCAAGTGGTCAACACAGCATGAGCCTCCACTATCGCACTGTCATCGAGCAGCTTATTCTAAAAGAGGGTCTGCGACCAGTCATTCCAACCATCTTTCGCACCTAAATCTTCCCCTCGCCCAGCAACTGGTCAGATGAGATTAAGAAAACAAAACCAAAAGCTGCTTTTGTCAGAGGCTTAGCACATCAAATTTTATAATACCATTGTGTGACAGTTCAGCAAAACGCTAGAAACTCCCAGTTACTTGACAAAGTTAAAGTGACAAAAGAGAAATTAAACTCTTCCATTTTACAAGAAGTATTTGTACTCTTGGTATCAATAGCTGCTATAATAACTATTATTTCTTTTTTTTTGCCTAAGCTGAATTTAAACCAACACTAACAAAGGCCTATCTACACTACTACTATAGTGTCTCAGACACTATAGTGAGCATATAGTGAGCAACATGCTAGGTATTATTGTAGCACCCAACAATCAAAGTAACTGAATTGCATCTGCTTCCAAGATGCAATTCCCTTGTACACAGAGGTGACTTCAGGGATCTTTTTCTACCCAATTCCCAAAGCAAATGGGAAAGGAGAAAAAATAAAAACACATGTTACTTTCAGGAAAAAGGTATCATGATTATAGCTACGTACATCTCACCTTCCCTTCCTACCTTAGGACTGAGCAGTGACAAGCATCACTGAGTACTGCCTTTCTTCCCCCAGGCAAAAATCTTGACTACTTAGTGCCAAGAGAAGAGCATGAGAAAAAGCAGCAACCAGATTTGTGTGCACCCAACCAGCATCTATCAAACAGAGCAAACAAGGAAACTCTGAAGCAGTCAGGAAGGCATTTCAGTTCAAGGTGACACAGCCATAAAATGGATCTTCCATAAATAATTAAATTGGTGCTCTCCTTTTTGCCCATTTGGGCTGAAAGGAAAAAAAAAAAAAAAAAAAAAAAAAAACAAGAAAAACAAAAAGGTTAAACCTCTCCTTCACCTTTGCTGTTCTGGTATCCTCTGCGCTGTGCACAGACCATTTCTGGGGCTGTTGCGCCCCATGGGTCACGGATGCCCATCCTGGGCAGACGAAGGCAGCGAGCTCAGCCCAGCCCTTCCCTATGGAGCCGCGCTCGACCAAGGGGCACGTTCCCTGGATGAGAGCCTGCAGACTGCAGCCCACCAGAACCTGCATGCGGCAAGTTCACAAGCAGAGGAGGACGGGCGAGTTAAAAACATTCCGGTCTGAAGTGAGGAAACACCCAAAACTAAGAATTTTGAAAATATTTTAGGAAGATCACATCAATTTACAAATGTATTAGTTGTTACTCTAGAGTTGTGGTTTACCACTCTGTGTTGGTAGCTCACTTTAGTAATTCTGATAAAAACATGTAATATATATATATCTGCCAAAATCAGATTATTAGTAATTACACTAAGGATCACTTGTGCAAAATATGCACAAAATTAACCACACTACACTTTGGTACTATAAGGAAATTCATACACTATCAATAATAGTTGCTAGGTAGAACGTCATCATCCAAAGGGCATTTGGTTAGAACAAATCCCCCTTCTGTGCAGGATAAAGGAAGTGAGTGGTTAAATGATTTTATAGCTCTCCTTTAAGGAAATATCGTGACATCTCACTTTACCCACTCAAAATAATGTTATCCAATTACATAAGGTCAGATCAAAGAAGATGCAACAATGATACAGGGAGGAAATGAAACACTTAAAGATTAAAAAAAAGGCCAACTTTGAGGAATTCCAGTGCCTTATGGAAACACCAGGAAAGCTGCTAACTACAGGTTATGGTCTGGCTCCAACAAAAGTGGTACCGTTTAGTCTTTAAAGGCTACACCTCAGTTCAAAGGCAATGCGTAGCCTATAAGATTTTATAACCTAGGCAGGAGAAAGGCTGAGGAGTCCAGTGCCGACAGCCTTATTTTCCCCTGGGGCTAAAGTCATGCAGCTCCCCACAATACTGATACTGAGATTTCACTGGTCAGTGAAATATGCCCACAACATTGTGCATATACACAGTCTTACACTCACATATATGTAATGGGTAATAACAGAAATAATGTAAAAATGGCAACAAAGAAACTCGGACAACCCTTGAGCTTAAGGATTTTTAAATTTCCCTGCATTAGATTTTTCCAGAATAAACACACATTCAGTTGCCTATGTGTTTTCTTTTTTATTTTATTTTTAATGCTTTAATTTCAACACCCCTGATTTCCTCTGGAAAGTTCTGCTCATAAGTCACTCGAAGCAGCAGCATCCCAGACAAGCGCTCTCTCTGCTGCTGGGTCAGCAACTGTGTCTGTACCTACTCATCTACAGAAATAATAAAATCAGGACTTTTTTTTTACTGTTTCAAATAGCTGATTGGACAAAATGCTGATATACTCCTATAAATTTTATAATATGCATCACTAGCTGTCTTTATCAACACTTGGATTTTGTACCATGAAACTTATCCCTTACCAAATCACTTATTCTATCAAATGGGTATTTTTCTTGAACAACATCTAATTAATGATCATTTCATTCTTAACTGAACCATACAGCAAAATTTTCAATATTCAATTTTTTTAAATACATTTTGACAGGAGCAACCAAATGCAATCAACAATTTCCTGCTAGTCTTGAAACTCTTTGGCACTAGACTTCAATGCTGAATGCAAAAGGGAAAGGGAACTGGAGGCATGACCAACCCCAAAGCTGTCTGCAGGCTCCACTTTCAGCACTCTCCTGGCCATTGAACAAAACAAAGACCTCCTCTGAGTAGAAACAAAATAGAGACTATGACCCATTCCCCTCTTCAGGTTTCTGCAGAAAGAATTGTGGATGATTTAGTTATCCTTTTTACTTTCAGCTACATAATGGAAAAATTATGATCTCTGACTCAAACTGATTAATATGTAAAGCACATTATCGCAAAACAAAGATTTAACCATGTACCAAAGAATAATTTCCCCCCTCTTCTCCATCTCTGGCCAAGCAAATGCTTTAACACCAGGTATAACAAATGATTAGCTTAGCTGGATCAAATACACAATTTTCTAAGAGCAAAGTCTGGCGACAACCTCTTAAGTGTCTTTTCTAAAATCTATGTTAATTCTCTCATGTTTGAGAACGATAACATTTGGCTTTACATGCTTATTAAGCATCAAGCTCTAAATATTCTCTGGGTAGATCACCAGAAATACATCAGTCTCCAGAAGTCCCGAATAAAATAATGGATTCCATACATCTACTCCCTAAAGGCAGTCTGCAAAAACATTCTCTAAAAGGCCAGCTTTTGAAACAAAAATCATAGTTTCTGAAACAGATGTCTAGTGCTCAAAGTTGCAACTTTTAGATTTTTCTAAGACTTATTAGGTGTATTTGATCTCATCATTGTTGTCAAGGTAATAAAAGCTTTTATATTTATTTATTTTTTTATTACCTGGGGAGTCAGAGCACTGTGGTACATGCACCAGTGATAATGATGCAACCAAATTCTTTCTATTTTTTCATTTACTTCTCCATGTGCTTCTAGTGGAATTAGGAACATAATTTAAGGTCTGTGAACTTGCACCACAAAGGTAAATGCAGCACTTTTTAGACTAATGAATTCTTATCACCAGTGATGCAAAATCCAGGAGAGAAAGGAATTAAATTTCAGAACCCTGATTGAGTTTGCAGAATTGACAAGTAGAAAAATCTTTCATTTAACTTGTAAAATAAGACAACCTGAAAAAGAAACATTGAGACAAATGTCTTATATTTGTGTGTTCAGCTTTAGGAAGTGAGCACTCATTTTAATTTCAAATGTATATTAGTTCTGCATTGAAAACAAAACAGACCCCCTCATTAGCTGCTCTTTTCCTGCTATGTTTAATCTCCTTTAATTTCTACAAGAGTGGATTCCATAGATGCCAGGAAAACTGGACTGTCAGGTAGCTTAGGGGTGATTCCAGGAGCACAAGCATTTCATTAAACTCTTTTCCATTTTTCCACACAGAGACCTGAGGCTCCATCCTTATCCCACCTGCTCACAGTGCCGAGTTTTATCACGCACAGTTACAAGGCTGCCAGCAGCACTTGAATCCTGGGTGAATTCAGGACACGGTTCTTAACTTTTACAGGTCAAGCCACATCACTGATTTTATCGTGCAATTTGGGCATGCAGACCCTCGGCAATGACCTCTCGGAAAGCAGAGAAGCCTCGCTGAACATCATTCATTTACTAAACGCTGTCAGCACAGCACTGCTTTGCAGCTAGGCATTCCAAGGATTCACCTTCAATCTCTTTTCAAAAGCTTCTGCAAATAGTAAATAGGCAACATCTTAGCCTGCTCTCAATCCCAGGAAGTATTTCAAACTGCTTTATATCCCGTGTACAAGACTTGCTCATCTTAAATTGAAACTGGTCCCGAAACCCTGGTTTTGCAGGGGTGCTGTAGCAACACAGAGGATGCAGCACATCCCACAGCACCCTCCCACAGCAAAGGGAATTAAGTAGCAGCCTCGGCTAATCACAGCCTGCTCATCTGCAAGTCAGATAAGCCACTAGGCTCTGTTGCTCAGTTGGTTCAAAGGAAGAGTTAAACTGCTTACAGTATCTCCCTCTTTCTACCTTCCAACCCAACAGCATACTAGCTCAGACAACTGGGAAAAGCACTTGCAGGCAGCAGTTCCACACTCAGTTCCTCAGTAAAATTGCCCTTTTTTCCCTCCATTGACTTTGTAGTTTTAAAATACTTTGCATAGATGTGATCTGTTCTGATCTCAGATTAGAGGAGACTGGTCTGCAACCCACCCAGACAGAGAAATGAGAAGGAAGAGGTTCCATCTGTATGGAAGGCCTTAACATGCAGTGAGGTACAAGGCTCATCAGTTTCCAGGGCCCAGCACCAACTCCTTAAAAGACCAACTTTTGTAATAAAAAACATCTTCACCGAAATCTGAGCTAAAAGACGAGGTGCTATATATTCTATAAATAAGTAGAACTGCACATACACAACCAAGAGAAGTTAGACTATTAGATGTGGATAAAAAAGTTAATAAATGTGAAGACCAACATACCAAACATACCAAGTTTCAGGGCAGAAGGAGTCACTTCAATCTCCCCCCTGACTGGCTGGAAGGCAGCCAGCTGAGTGGTCACCTCCGTCTCAAAAGGGTCTGGGCTGTTTCCGTCTATCAAACTGGTGCCATTGGTGCCATCAATCTTGTGGTGAGGTTCTTGTTCTTCATAAACAGCAATCAGCTACCAAAACAAAGAAAATATAGTTAGCATTTAAAAAAAAAAATATTATCCTTCATGACGATAAAAATATTGATCATATTCGAAAATAGCTATCAAAAGCTGTATGAATTGAGCAAAACGTGCATTTGTGTTTAAACACATTGAATCCAGGATGATTTAAGTATACGCTCTGCACAGGCATGTGCTGGAGGCAGGCTTTTTGCAAAGTTAGTATGTTATGATTAGGTAGCATCTTACACTGCTTAAAACATTTAGATCTGAACGTGTTGAAGAACCCAAAACACCAACAAACCTCAGAGGAGAGTGGAGATGATGATTATATTTTAAAATCCTGATGCTACCAACTAACCCACTGGGACTGATAGACTGACCAGCTCAAACGCGTTAGTTGCATTGAGCGGGCAGTGTGTGTACGACTTTTAAGTATGCAATAATTAATTTTAAAGCATGTGTATATACTCTATAAAGTTATTAATGCATCAAATCTCCTCTGACATCCCCAAGACACATGTCAAAAACCCTATCTTGTGAGGAGCAGCATACATAAATGGAAAGAAACATTTAAAGGAACTCATGGCCTAAGGAAGAAATGAATATACGTGAGGAAAAAAAAAAGAAGTAATAGGAAGAGAAAAACTCTGAAGTGCTTCTAAGGAAGGAATCAACATTTTCAGGTCTCCCACTCATCTATGACCTGTTGCTGCAAGGGCGGTGGTTCCCATTCGCCAGCGCACAGGCCCTGCCTAACCGGGGCCGCTCAGCTGGAGCGGCCTCCTCTCCGTCACCACACAAAGCGCTCTCGACGCATGCAATTTGCTTGGTATTTTCCAAAGCTGACAGGAGAGATGAATTCCAGGAGCAAGGACAACTCCCCTTGTATTTCATGACCACACTGCAAGGAAACTCTGCGGACACTCACATGGTGCTCATCAGCAAGCCCTCACTGTGCCTCGTGGTCCCGTGCAGACAGACCCCGGCGGAGGCGCCTCTGCCTCCTCACCTCCACGTGAGGACCACAGCAGCTCGTCTGGTTTGCTGGTACCCGACTGCTAACGTGACCTTTCGGAAAAGCTGACGCTGTACAAACCAGCAGCTTTAAGAATTGACATCTACCATGACTCAAGGTGGTTCACAACTGATTCACCTCCAGAGAGGTTTTTCCCCTCAATCTCACTTTCCTGTGGACACTTAATTTCCAATGAGCAATAGCTACCACAGAAAGGAAACTGTGGCACTGTGTAGCACACAGAGGAGTAAGGCAGACCCCAGCAGATCCGCTGCGTGTGAGATAGGATTGCTCACCCCGCAGACAACACGGGGAGGCAAGCGGCGTTCCTGCTGTACGCCACAAACCGAGGCAGTCAGAAGTCAGAAAGGAGCTTGATCCGGGCTACGTGGCGTGCCAGGACAAAAGGTCACACTGAGCAGAAGTGGGCAGAGAACCCAGTTCTTCACCTTCGTAATGACACAGAAGTGTTACAAAGGGTTGGAGACTGTTTTACTCCTGAACATTGAAGCGGTTTCAGCTCCTACCCACCTGCCAGGCGACCGCAGCAGGTTGAGACCCACACGTGGGCTCCTCTCCTCCAAGCGCCGAGCCTGGCCGCTCCAGCGCTCGCTTCCCCAGCCCACGGAGCCCACGCGCAGCCGCGTCCAGCACGGGGCAGAGCTCGCCGCCATCTCCCCTCGAAGGCAAAACCCTGCAGCTCCCTCATCTACACCCAGGCACTATTTTGACAGATTAAAAAACCAAGGAAAATGTACTTCTCTATGGTACGGAACACACCATCAATTAAATAACATGATCTAGATTTAAACTCCCATTTTTTACAGTGTGCAGAAAGGAAATATTTCAAGTACCGCATAGATTGGTAACCCAAAGATTTAATGTCTTTCCTCACCAATGAAATAAACAGCCATTTATTTTCTAAAATGTTTATTCAGTAGGGAACTACTCAAGACTGCAGTTATCAATAAGGCTCTCCTATAGCAATCCTAACATTAGAAATAAGCTACTAATCAATCAAAACATCATAAATATCAGCTTCAGGCTTTCAAAGGGAATGAATACAATTAAGGTTATGTAAATCAGCTATTCAAAAATAATTGTAGTAATTGACTTCTCATTTCCAATATGGAAAATTCTTTAATTGGAACAGACTGCAAACCCTGCCTGGCAAGAGAAAACATCTTCAAGATGCAGTAAGAAATCCCATACAAATCTATTGTAAAATACTCTTTACAATACTAGCTTATCTGTCACTAATATTTATAAGCATTGACAGTTCAGTAGATAAGCTTTATTTTTTTGTTTTATTAAACACATCAAGATATTACTCTCTAAATTTGCAAGCTACATAGGTTATCCCGTCGCTCTATTCAGGTGTTGTACATTTGCTGTACTTAAGCATTACAGTTTTCTATAAATTATTTAAAGAACATATGACATTTGCCAGAGATCTGTATTTCTGTATAATTGAAACGGTAGCAACACATTTTGTTGTGGTTTCTATTAAAAGGTTTCTATGCGGTTTCTATTAAAAGGTGTTAGACTTCAACAACCTACCTAGACAATTAATAAGTTACCAAAACTTAGCACTTCTCCATATTATTTTAGGTTACTAAAACCCATCATTACTTGTATTTTCATAGTCACAACATAAGACAGCAACAATGCACAGTTTATTAGCATTTTTGTTCATTATGTGACAATTATTACAAGGTAATTTAGGAAGGTCAGAATTTGATTTTGCATGGTGTACAACAGTACAGCTCTTTCTGTATATTATTGACACTCCAGTTATAGAAACTATGGAGTAGTAAAAGTAAACAACATAATATAAAATCTAAATATTCCCATGCACACAGAACATACATAATCAGTTAACATTAACTCTCATTAAAAAAATAAAAATAAAGAGGTATGCAACAAAGCAGCAGCAAATGGTATTTTTGGATGAAAGGGATTGAATACAAAGCAGTTAAGTGCTTCACCTATGGAAATCACTGGCCACTAAGATGCTTAAAACCAAAGGAATGTTTCATCTAAAAACTCAGGTAAGATAAAGTGTTCCTGTATCCTGTCCTCGAATGAAATAACACATTCAACCATAACTATCCTATGATTTCCCAAGGGCTATCAGTCACTCCCTGTAACTAGTTACACCTTACTCCATAGCATATCCTTTAGCAATTTTGTTTTCACCCTATGTTTATGCAGATACAGGACTATTCTCCGCACATACAGCTAAGATATTTACATTGCAACCATTTCCACTATGCTCTGGAATATATATATATCAAATACACAGGATGAAAACAGCAAAAAAAAAATCCCTCCAGATTAGAAGTGCAACTTTCAAATGTTCACAAATGATTTACATTTAATCGTGCTTAGCTGAGTTTCAGATTCTCAAAGAAAACCAAAGAATCGCCTTTGAAAGAATGCATAACTTTGCAGCTCTTGTTCTAAAGCATTTATCTGCTAAATCAAAACCAGCTGATCCTCTATACCCTTTATATAAAAGTTTAATATTTCTCTTTTCAAACTATGCTGCTAACAACTACTTTACTGTTAGCAAGGTTAAAAACTGTACATTTTAATAGCTTTTCTAGGCTGAATTAGAGAATAGAGATCACCAGCCTTTCCAACCCCAGACACCACGGATGCGCACAAGATACTGACAGGGGAACAATAAAATGAAAGCTTCCTTGCAACTAAATTACTCAGCTTTCAACTACTGTCAGGACAAAAACTAAGAGAAACAGTTCCCAGCTACAGGCTAGCATCAGTACCTCATTAGAGACACACAATTTTCAACAACGGCAATGAAATTTTGAAATATCGAAAGCAGTTAATGCCCCCTTTTTGGTAAATGTTCCATTTCAGTTGGATAGAAGAACGGCCTCTTACTCAGCTTTTCCATATTCACATTTTTTGCGCTCCCTCACTATGGACAAAGGCCAGTAACAAATTTCAATTCTGTTTAGACACATTTGCTTCGACACTGATATTTCCTGTTCATAACTGCAAATGCTCATCAAGATAAGAGCCTTTAATTTTTAAGCATATCTGTATTTCTGACAGCCAGTGCTCCTACGGGAGGGATTATTACTTACAAAAAGGATGTTGAAATTTTCTCATTTCTTGTCTTTTCACAGGAAACCCTCCCATCTCAACAAAACTCTCCAGAGGGGGCAAATTAAAAGCTCAGCAACTATTTCACTGAGCGTCATGACATACAGAGAATGACAGGCCATACGTGATGGCTCATGTTACACCAGAAGCTGAAGTTCAGCACAGAACGGCATTACCTCTTGTCAGGTACGGGCATGGACCAATACAGATTATTCCCTCTGGATCCCAAATTCAGGGCTGCAAGGCTGCCGCACACACATCACTTCTATATGGAACACGCTCATGTCAGAATACCAGAAAGTTGGATAACAAAAATAATATCAGAGTAATTTCAACTCTCCCTGCTGTTACGCACCTGCAAAGAAACAGGCTCACGCATGGACAAATGAGAATTTGAACACAGTAGCAAGGGTGTTTCTTCGGTTTTCTTAAGGAGTTCATTGTCCTAACAAACTTTTCTATGGGCTCAGGCTATGCTTTCTACTTCAGCCCATAAAGGGACAAGAACACCTTAGAACAAGGCAGTTAGACATAAAAGCACTGTTTCTTCAACGAAAAACTTCACAAAGTCACTGCGGAAACCTTTCCAGGGCTCCCCAAACTCATTAACATAAAATCAGATTTTAATATATTACTTATGAAAGGCTCCAGTCAAATGGTTGATAGATTAAAGTCTGGCAATACTACGGCACAGACAGAACTAATGTAATTAGGGTACCTCAAAACCAGACAAAAGTGGTGCTTAATTTTGCAGCTTTCCTGCAGCTCTCCAGCCTTTCTTGGGGGTTCTTTCAAGGGATTCTCCTGGCACACACTGGTAAGCATTTGAAATGACATTCCTGCATAATAGAGTTTGCCTTGGAATTCCTTTAACTTAAAATAAGGGCTGTCAAGGAAAAGTACCAATATACACACCATATGGCAGCCTTCATTCACACCTACATATGAAAACAAATTACAAATACATTATATGAAAGCTATGGTGATTAGCCCATCTTGTTTACCTACATGTCACAACTACACCAAAGTATCTTCCAAAGACATGACATTTTTCTGATTCTTATTATCCATATTTCTTTCGGTATGACCTAACGGTAGCCAAGAAAAGCACCCCGTGGTATACAACACAGACACTGGTAGCCGCCGTTCTCAAATGTTTCAGTCTATCCAAGGCAAATACAAGGAAGGAAGAGAAGGAACACAAGGAGATGCCAGCTGCAGCCTGAGCCCCACTGCTTTGGGGGAAAGGGACAGGCGAGCGCTGCTGGTATGGAGGGATCCCTGGCCCAGGCGGCAACACAGCCTGTAAGATATCAATTGCTTCTAGTCTCTCATTTTACTTGGCAGATCTTTTCCAGTAAATTTAAGTTCCATACTCTCACCCATTACTTACCGCATGTGTAAAACCAATTGTGCATTAAAGGAGGGTGCCCAAAGCAGAACACACCCCTGTCTGCCTATTCCCTCAATATAGCTGAGTAGACACCTTCTCCTGAAGTGTCCTGGCAAAAACTCTACCTGAATGACAACAGGGCATGGACTTGCTTTTTCCTGTCCAACCTATTCCTTCGTGGTACACGTGACTGTACTTCAAACAATGCAGCTGATTGGGTACTTAACATTGATATTTGTGGCAAAGTTTGATGAGCCCTTCAAGCATGACTGAGATGTAATTTTTAAAGCCACTTAGTAGCTACTTGAGTGCTGTTATGGAGATCCATAGTAACAATACGGACATCCCTTGAAGGTTGACTCTGGGTAGCTTCCCTGGCAGATATAAATGCTCATGTTAAAATGTCAAGGATTTATAATTATGATGGCGGATGCATAAAAACATAAAACAAGCCTTATTAGGCTTGATTGAAGCAAATATACCGAAGGACATTTCTCCTTTCTTGTGTAAGAAGATTCATGTTCAGTGCTATTTGTAGGCTGTCATACTCATTATGTTTTCACATGAAATGGCTTCTGAGTTCTGCTAGATAAGAAATGCCCTTTGTTTTTATTCTTCCTCTACATAAGTAAAAACACAAATGGAAGGAACATGATAAAATGCAGGATTATTTCCTTTCCGTTTACCTTGAAGTCAAGCACTTTCACCTATATGGACTTTACAGACAAGCAGCTATTTTTTGTAAGCCTGCTTAAAATAGTGCTGTAAAATTATTACTCCAAAGAATGTATTAGTTAGTATAAACATGCTCATCAAATACACCTACTATCATCTGTCATTGCTAAAGTTTACTGTGTCATGGTATCTGAAATAAGTCAGTTTATCCTTAGAAAGGGTAACTGATATCACAGGTATTAGATCATGGTAAGTGTTGATAAGTGTTCTTTTTCATGAAAGGAATTAGAATAACTTATCTAATTTAAAACAGTACTTTGATGCTAAATTAACAGTTTAGCGCAGTTCCATAGGCAAGACAAGGTGCCTATGGCACACACTACAGAAGCAAGGCAGCTACCAACACAAAACGAGGTTCTTAGCCACCCATGGGATGTAGAAGCCTGCCTGACAGAAACAGAGCGTGGGAAACCTGAAATCAGGGAATTTCACTTTGCCTCTTTACCTGACTAGCTTGTCCCAAATGATGGTTTGACCTGCCTTGGCTATGAATGCTTGAAGAAATAATCATTGATTCAATATTCTACCAGATCTGCTTTCAGCACCAAACATTTACTTGTTCCCCTTTTCTCCCTCCCTCACTTTTTTTTTTTCATTTACTTGTTCTCCTTTTCTCCCTCCCTCGCTTTTCTTTTAATCTCTCAACTGCAGACAACAAACACAAAATTTAAGAAAGCAGAGTCCCCAAGGAAGCTTGTTAAGCTTCGGTTTATATTCGTAAGTGAAAATTATCAGAAATTTAAAACAAACCACGTAGAGAGACATAACATTTCAGAAGGATCAGAACATATCACTGAAATGTCTAAGTATTTTTACAGTTCTTCATATACAAAACAGTAATTTATGATGTTAAAAAACCACTACATATCTGTAACTAAAACAATTAACCTTTGATACTGTTTCCAGATTCCATTCCAAGTTCACAAACAGAGGGGAAGAGCCGCTTGGCTTGCCCTGATGGCTACACTCTGGCTAATGAGCCAAAACTGCCTTGAGCCTTGGTAGCTGCAAAGACTCCTACGCGGCGGGTTTTTCATCTGCGCCACCCGGTCCCTCTTCTGCAAACCTGCTTTCTGTCCGTAGATGCAACCAGTCTCACTCAATCCAACTCAATAACTTCAGCTAAATCCATTAGAGTCAAGGTGCTGAATGAATAAACAAAACCCAAATCAATACCCACCAAGCTACTCTTTTCTCCCCTCTCCCCCACTGTTTTGACAGTATATATCAGGTGCAAAGATACAGGTGCAAAAAGACACCTTTTTCCTTTGGTCATATTTACTCGGTCAGAGGTTGCAAATTTGCTCTTTTTCATCTGCTTACATTTTATTTTAGAAAAAAAACTAAGGATGAGGGGAGTAAGAATAAGAGAAACGTAAAGATTAATTGTAAAATCCATCAGAAAGTATAAAGCCATCTGCACAGCGTAACACACATGACAACTTTCATTAGTATAGACAGGCTTGATAAATCTTGGGATGTTGCCACACGTCATCCAGTTCTCACACTGTGTTTCTGTCTCTGCAGAAAAACATTCCGTATTTACAAGCGCCACGAGCCCTGCTCGCACCACCGCCTAGCTCGGCGAGGCCGCATCATTTGCCCTGTCTCTGACAGTTTATATGTCAGGCTCCGGGAAGGTAAGAGTAAGCTTCCAAAACCTCTTGTCACTGTGACGAGGAAAGGGCTGTCACTAATGCTAAGCTAATGCTACCAATCCTACTAGCTTGTTATTAATTCTGTCAATAAGTAGAAACCTACAGTAAGGCACACACACACCTTAGGAACAACAGAAAATAAATATTTTCCCCTTGCTTTGCAGGATGTCCACACCTTCCAAGCAGTCGTTACCCCCTATGCTCCTGCAGGGTATTGCAGCTCACCTTGACCTAGAGCGAGCACTTTCCTCAGCAAGTTCCTTAAAGACACGATTCTTTTACACATAAAATCAAAAAAACTGGGAGAAGTAGAAAAACAAAAAGGAGAGGGAAGAAGATTAATAACTGTGCAATAGTGATGCTACCAAGATGCTCAAAATTAACTTAGCAATTGGTTTGTGCAGATAGTTGTCACCACACTCATTCATAACACCACGAAGTCAAGTGCTACCACCCATGGCAGCATTAAGGGCTGTTTTCTGAGCGTGGGGGCTGTTTGGAAAGGCTAACCAGGCCAAGGAGGCTACTGCAACTGAAGAAAACCTTCTATCAGGTTACGCTCTCTTAGAAGATCGATGAGACACAAAATTATGAAACATGCAGAAGCTTTCAGAGAAGTGTGGTGGTTCCAAACACTTCGGCTCCAGAGACAGACACCCTCAAGTGAGCTATCAGAACAGAAGGACTGGAAAAAAATATTTTGACTTGACATCTTAATGCACCATTACTTTGAAAACAATGAAACTAAAAGTAAAATTTCCAGAGATAGTCACAGCTCCGGCAATAACAAAAAAACCCTTCAGTGGCAATTACTCATTTCAGCAATCAGTTCATAACAGACATCCTACTGCTGCCTTACTCATTATCCTCCTCGGAAGAATGATCTACATGTGGCAAGTTTCACTCATTTTTTACCCTAGCATTAGCTGCCCACAACATGAATTCATAGCTGAAATTCTCAGTTTCTCAGTCAACCAATTAAATGCTGACAACATGCTCAAGATTCTCTACAAAATTAAATAACCTGTTTTAAAGTCTTCCAGATGAAAGGCAGAATTCAGAATATAACTGCTGAGAAAACTGTATTTGCCAGGTTATAACAGCTGCACATGTATCCATGTATGCTGTGAATTAGATATAAAGGTGCTTGTGAGAAAAGACGTTCTCATAAACACACTCATCCTAACCGCACAGCACTACTTGCTCTTCACGCACACAGGCAAAAGAACAGCCATCCCAACCACCACACTCGTAATGTGTTACCCTTAAGTGAGATTACGATTGCCAGTGTTAGCTGGATTTTGCAAGGCTCCTCCTTTACAAGGCTGGATTTCAATATCCTAAGTACTTGTTGGCCAATTACTTGAAGCAAAGTTTTGCAATGTTAGCTATAAAAACACGGACTCTCAGGAGCGCCTCCCCTAACAGTAACTGTCTTCATGGCATCTTTTGGATCTTCAGATAAAAATCGGAAGAAAACTGGTCTGCAGGACTAATACAGGATACATCACTGAGCATATTTTCTTACTGATTCTAATTAAGGTAAAACTCATTAGTTAATAAAAATGCTGAATGCATTAACCAAGAAGTTGAAATCAATTCATAGATTTACATTACTCACTGAAATAAGTTTTTTAATTATCTGAGGGATTGCTTATATATATGTATATGTTTAATTTTGATTATAAAAGCTTAAATGATATCACCAGTGACATGCCTTGGGCATAAATGACCTCAGACTATTTGAAGCATTATTTGAAAGGTTGCCCTCCACAGAAACAGGTTTCTGTCCGAAGTATTAAAGAAATTCCAAGTGTTGGCGAGGGGAACCCCTTGGAGTGAGGCTTTCCTGAAGAGGTAGAGCAGGAAGCCCGGCAAGGCGCAGCCGACACTTCCTGGCAAACAGCACGTGCTCTTCACATCCCTTCAGTCAGCCAGCTCGGCCACCAGCTCATTCAAAGCCAAACAAGCCACGTGCAAACTGAAAAGCAGAGGCACTCGCTCATCTTATTTTCTTACTGCTGACATAAAAGCTAAAGGATTGCAGAAAAAAAGTAAAAAACGCAAAGGTTGAGCATCAACCTCCTAAACCTCGAAAATCTCTTTCCAGAAGAGAGGAGACTATCATCTCTTTAGTCTCCTATATATTATCTATAAACTGCTTCTATAATATATCAGCTTTAAATACAAAACTCTTGATAAATCTTTTCAGGAGCTCTCCAGTGTTTGCCATTTCTGCTTAACTAAAACTCATTTTAGTTCTCTGCAGCTTTAATTGAACTTCAATTTCCAAAACTAGCTTGACACAATCCATGAAGAAATTAATATTCTACTAAATAAGAACTGTCACTCAGCATTTCCTGAGCTAAATGTAAAAATCAAGACTGAATAAATGTATGTTAAGTATCATTGCATAAATATGCATATAATACATTTTCTTCATAAAAAACGTTAAATATAATGTAAGGATATTTAATTGCACATCAACATTTTAATCGCAATCAACCACTGAAAATGAATGATTCTTTTTTGTAATAAATGTAGAAATAGATGTAATTCATATCCAATTAATTTAAATTCATTTCTTGTTCACTGCTCAGTTTGGAAACAGGATGTACGCCCTGCTAACTAGTATCTCAGGACATAAGGGCTATTAACTGCTAACATATTTTCCCCTCCTCAGCCAACACGGTTGTTACGCTGGCTGTGATACCACTCGGGACCCCGGGTTCTTATCCAAGGTGCATCCCTGCAGGTGTACCCACATTCCGGCTCTCTTTTTTTTCTTTTCATGTCATTAAAATATTCCAACCCTATTAGAATGCAAATATAGAGAGATAGAGAAAGCATGCATATTACTATTAACATTCAAAGAGTTCCGGGTGCCCATTATCAAATATTAATTCCCACTTTAACTTATGCTTTGCAAAAAAAAAATAAAAAACAGAGACTGTTAGCAGAGGCATTAAAAGTGAACAAAAGAGGCAACAACTGCTGATGGGCTGAGGCACCTGCTCCTTCCTGACATTTTCTGCATCCAAGAGCACCAAACAGGCACTGTTTCCGTTTCCACTGCGGAGCATGTATGTAATGAGATGGCATTGCAACACCGCCACCCTAGTAGTCCCTCGCCGCTCACTTTTTTGCGGTGTTTTTGGCTAGCCTCCAAAAGCAGTCATTTTTACCAAGCCTCTACATGCTTTCCTTTGAGGAAAACAGACAGGTGCTGCCTTGGCACCTGAGAAGCTAGGTCCCCTTTCAACCGCATCAAGGACGGGGAGCCTGTTGCAAGGTGCTCCTGCACGTTGCAGCGACCATTTCACCCAGGAGAGAGGAGGTCCAACAGCCACACTTTCATTTTTGCACATGCTAACCATATTTTGTCCTTTCTGCTATGGAATTTATTCCTAGATGAACATGGACCTTTGAACAGAAGAAAGATGAATCCTCCTATGTGATAAAAAAAATATTTTTTCATTATTATTTGTATTCTCCCTTTTACATGAGCCCCAGAGTCTCAGATTAGCGCTAACACAAAGTAGTGAGCACAAATCCCCACACGTGCCAATCTTGCAGTCAGAGAGTTGGCCCTGGACAGGTTGTGGCCTTGATAAATCTTTGATTATGTGCTTGCACCAACATGATCAGTCCAAACCTCTTCAGAACAACATCACCCAAAATATCACTAGAATAATCCTAAAACGTGCAAGTCATCCACCCAGATTGCAGGCTCACCCAAAACTCAGTTAAGTTAGAGTTAAACCAAAAAAAAAAAAAAAAAATCACCACCTCTCAGCAGACTGTCCCATAGGGAGGGAGGTTCATTCATTTTCAGCACACATTTTCCTCTGCATCACCTGGATGTGAAGCCTAGTGCCTATTTATGGCCCCTCCGAGAAGTCTGGCGCTTCTCCCGATCCTGTTCCAGCACCAGGCGAGCACCAGCAAAGCCACTCTCAGCAGCGGGGCCAAGAGCTGAACTTTAGATCCCTTTCATCAACTTCCAAAATAAAAGTAAACTATAATGGAAATAAAAATAACTGAGATATATTATGTAGCACTATGAATTGTTGTATAAACAGAAAATAATGTTTTCAAAATACCACAAAGATCCAGTTCCAGCTCCATTGTCATGACACAGATACTTGATGTCTTTCATCCTAAGATAAGATGATAAACTATGACATTTAAAGAAAAGGAGTACTATAAAATATCCCAAATAGAAATATCAACAAGGAAAAAAGAAAGGAAAAGCTCTACTAATAAACACACAAAGGA
>JAWLRI010001081.1:1006885-1038310 GCA_034781795.1 Crypturellus tataupa
CTAGTTTCACGGCTCTTGTCAGACACACTGTGACAATAAAAGCCACACAAATAAAAGCCTACAAAAACTGTACTGTATTTCTCACAATTTGGCATCCTATGAACAAGCCATGATCCTTGTTTCACAAATGGGCATGCGGGGCACAGCGAGGCTGTTTCATGCGAGAAAAGGTAAGATCTCCACGGCAAATCTGGAAGCGAAATATGCTTTCCTCAAGTCCCTGTTTGAATCCCAGTTATCTTCTCTCCTGGACAACGTTTCTCCTCAACAGCTTAAGGGCTTCACAACATATTTACCGCAATTTTGCGGAGAGGGAAGCGACACAACGTGCTGTGTCAAGTCATTTACCCACAACGGGACTGAAAGCCAGCGGGAGGCCTCAGAAGTGACGGGCCAGCTCAGGGCACTCTCGCCCAGGAGATTTTAATGTGATGCTTTTAAAAGGAAAAGGACTTTATGATGCAGCCGTTCTCCTTCAAGCCCAAGTGAGCAGATTCTGCACAAACAGAAAGGCACTTGAAAATAAACACTTTTA
The DNA here is from genome assembly GCA_034781795.1 of Crypturellus tataupa. Taxonomy (NCBI): domain Eukaryota; kingdom Metazoa; phylum Chordata; class Aves; order Tinamiformes; family Tinamidae; genus Crypturellus; species Crypturellus tataupa. Next base: position 1,007,421 of record JAWLRI010001081.1, read on the forward strand.
TTCAGCACTTCAAGCAAACCAGTTTTCGTGAACATTCTGCTCTTGGAGTTTCTAAATTGGCCAGTACTATTGTAAGAAGATAACATGGCTAGAAAGCCCATCGCATACACTTAGTTACTTGCACTTTAATTACTTGCTTAAATTGGATCACATACAGCCATCTCTACAGAGACATACGAGTATCATCCAGCAGAAGCCACGTGTTCCTAATAAAGTGTTAGTCCAGCCTGGAATTTCAGTGGGGGAATTCTGTTCCCAACAAAGAGAGGGGAAATCTAAAGTTGTCAGCACTCCCTAATGAAGTTCTCACAACTAACATTGACACACACCCTAAAATAAAGGCACTGTCTGCAAGGCTCATGCAGAAAGTGTGTTGGAAGAAGGTTCTCTCAATGATCACGCAGCTGACAAGCATGACGTTACCTGATTTTTTTCACGTTATATGCATTTCTCAAAATTCATCAACTTTAAGACAGACCAACACTACATTCTTCCCCAACTCTCCTACATAACTGCAATTTTACAGAGAAAAGGAAAACCTTTCAAGAGCCTTTGCACAGCAGTTTCCCCCAGGCCCACACAGCTGCTGCTCAAGCAGTAACACAGGCAGCAGGATTCCAGAGCAGGCAAAACTTGCAAGGGACAGAGAGGAATCTAAATCATCACAGATAATTAAGACGAGAGCATTTATATTCAATTTAGACATACACAATATGTTTCCTAAAATATATAAACTGTCCTTAAAATGAGATGAGACAGAAAAAGAAAAAAAAAGCACACTTTTTCATATTTTGATCATACAAAAGAAATTCAATTACTAGCGAAGCAAGTCTAATGAAGCAGTACTGATTACAATCTTTTTCTATGAAAAGGTATGCAAAAGCAACAAATAAAATGCAACCGAGCTCAGCAAAGATCAGTAGTTTAGCCTCAATGTTATCTACTGCACATCTGCCACACCACATTATCTTAATGCTCGAGCATCATTTTTGCATTTCAATGTAGGAGCTCTATCAGATTAATGCCCAAGACATTTCAGCTGTGTTTCAAGTAAATAAGTGGACATACAGGAATATTATGCATGGCCTATATCATTGACACTAAGCAAAGGAAATGTGATTAGCACCAAATTGCATCTGACAGGGGAATCAGAAAGCTGTCAAACACAATGACACGGATTCAGCATTTAGAAGGTAAAAGGGGGAATAAAGAAGCTGGCCAGTCTGGCATGGAGACAGCAATAAAACACAACAGCTATGATAAATTAATTCATTTACTTATGAAAAATTAGAGGCTTCCACACACAGCTCTCATTTATAATCTTGTCAATCTGGCAGAGTAAATAAAAAGCCTATACAATACACACAGTGGGAGGGGAAAAAAAAGGAAACAAAAGAAGAGAAATGAAAACCAGATTTTTGCATTTAATCTAAAAGAATAACCTTATTTAAAAACACACTAGATCAAGGCTTTGATAGGATTATTTAATGCAAATATAGATTATAGCAGTGGTACTGTATCTACTAGAGACTTACCATGTTAAAATGGTGGGGTGGACAAACATGCAAATTCTACATAGAGCAAAATGAAATTAAGTTTAAAATGTAGATGCTATTACTCTACCTACACACATTAATACATATTATTATATATACACATACATATACACACACGCACTTATACATAAGGTAAATTTAAGGGATCAATCCTGCAATAGAGAAAGGTCTAGGAGGACGATAATTTCATGCCCCAGTGTGCCTGTTAATAGCAGTTGATTCCAAAATCCTTTCAGGGAAGCAAAAGGAACATCTTCGAGATGCTGAGCAGCCTGCAGAGATTTACAGAATTTCCCTAAGTGACACCAGAGTTGTGAGAGGAGGCGCAAGGAAATACTGTCCTTGCAGGGGACTCTCACCAACTATCACACCCAGGAGCTGCCTGTAGCTGAGGCCAACCCAAAAGGTAATGAACATTCTGGCAAGGGAGGAAAGACGGTTCCAACCTCAGCAGGACATTGTGCACCACCGGCATCAAGCTGCAGGAGCGTGTAAGCAGCACCAAGGACAACTGCCAGCCCTAAAAGAAGAGGTATCATTCCCGGGTTTTGGTGTTTCACATTTGGAGTGATCGTTTCTGATTAAGAGCCTCTAACATTATTTTTTGCATATTTTCAGAGACAAAATGAAACACGAGTACTGTGTAAGAGGTAGGCAATAAACCTTAGCCTAGAAGCCATCGTGATGGCCTGGACAGAGCTCAGACACCAGCCAATCTCCATCCAGCCACAGCAGCCAGCCTGCAGGCACGACCGCCCTTAACCAGGGACTGTGCCCGGGGTACGAATGGATTCTAACCTCTGCAGGGTTCGGCTACGCTTTTATTTCTAAGACAAGCACATTTTGAAGGTTGTTAGGTATGACAGAAGAGTTATTTTCTAGTTTGCTTTGGAGAAGTAATTACAATAATCCTGTTTTCAGATACAGAGAAAATTACAGATCCTGAAATTTGTACCTTTGATGCATATCTTTGACTTCTAACCATTCCTTTATTTATTTATTTTGGAGTGCATTACTTCGACAAAGTATTTTCAGTTTGGTATGCAAGTAGGTATTTGGTCTCCAATTCAATATATACAATTCAGCACACACGCGCAGCTTGACAGCTTCTCTTGCAAATTCACAGATTATAAATGTTGCAAGGCCAGCTGGGGCTTACTTGCAAATCTCTGCAGATTCTAGGGCTTTTTTTCCCCACCCAAACTTAAAGTGTGTAACCCTGACGCTTTTGGCCTCCAAATCCAGCCTGGCTGCTGACTGGATAGAAAGATAAGCAAAGGAAAGGAAAATTACTTAAAAACCTAATCGCAGCCCAAGAACACAGCAGCGCGGAGGGAAGGGAAAGAAGGTGAGCAGCAGCGCTTGCATCCGTGACCCCCACACACCACAGGAATGTGGGTGCTCAGAGCTCTAGTGATTTTCTAGATACACTGCAAGTCTTACATAAAGCTCAAGAATGTGCTCAAATTGTTAGCATCCTCCAAATTTAGAGCAAAATCCAACCAACTCCATACCATCCCCATGGGGGTAGACTTGCCATAGTCTTAATTAGAAACAATATGTTTTCCATTTTTCTTCTTTAATACTAAACTGAAAATTCTGTTTTAGCATTAACCAGTACTTCGAGTTCTGTGTCTGTTTTAGGCCCTGAATTGTTGTTCAACCTTTTGACTCAAGACCATTTTCATGTATTTTTATGATCCCAGCCCAGAATGACCAGAAGAGGGCACAAGTGACCCTGAGGAAGCCACTGAAGAACATTTATGAACCGGCCACTCAACCTTTAATCACTCAAATTCACAACCATAAGCTCAAAATAAATTTTTAATTCTTCCATATTTTATTTTTACAATGCTTCAAGACAGGCAATTTTAAAAGTCACTTAGTATGCATCACTGGCAACACAACCACAGGAAAAAGAGAACAGAATCTTTCAGTGACATCTACACCAAAATCTCAACATTTAATTCCAAATTTTCAGCTGATTACAAGCCGCAGGCAGTATCAAATGAGCATATATATCAGTTCATATGGCAACCTGAACTTGTCAGGAGTATAATTGAAGCAGGGAGCAGGAAAACCCTGACAAAACTGTGCAACTGGAATGTTACAAGAACTACTGAGAGCCCTGCCAAACCTGGACACATGGTAATACCTGTTAATAAGTTACCTCATGCCACTTAACCATTCTATTAAAAGCATATTAGAAGCAGATTCTGTAGGGGGAATATTTTCTATTTTGACACTACCTGCTATGTTAAGGAAACAACGTATTAAGGAAACAACTCACAGATGTGCCATTAAAGCTTGGCTTATAACTAGACCTGTGGTATCGTACCCTTGAGCGGAGTTTCTGGTTTTGCTGCTTCTAAGGAGCACTGCTAAAGAAAAGGGAACCTAACATCTCACTCACAGGTAAGGTAAAAATGTCTTTTCTTTAAGCAGCAATAGCTGTGCTGGCAGAAAGGTACAAAATCAGATGATTATATATCCTACCTGACACAGAGTTTCACAATTGGTCAAAATACAAAGCATGACTAGCTGTAACGTCTCATTTGAACATTTGCTACTGAATTAAAACAGATTTTTGTAAGACATTTTCCTATTATCTTTTCATCTTTACTACTGCAGGAGAGTAACTTTAGCCCACAGGATTGAGACAAGGAGCAGATCATAGACAATATGGTAATGCTGGAACAAGCACTTAAGAACAGATAAGGCAAGACTTGAATTAACTGTTCCCGACTTCCTTTTTTCCTTCTGTTCCTTTAATCTTCAATTTCACTCTTTTAGCTCTTGTCTGGAGCATTTCACTTGTTAAGAAACTGTTACAAGTGCTTTATCCTCTTTTTTAAATTTCAAGAAGGGCGGCGATACTAAGCTCTGCTGCAAAACAAACACTGAATTGCAGTCCAGGTAATTTATAATTTTCAGCCCTAATCCTCAAGCTCGAGCAAGTGCAGCAAGCAGCCAGATCAGCACTTCTCCAAGCTGCTGTAGAGGCCTGAGCAGGCACAGATCAGCACAGGTCCCGCTGCATTGGGGGTCTCATTCAGTTTGCAGGAGGGTCCTGACCCTCTGCTATAAAAGCAAGTCTGCTAAATAAATACTTTCTAGCAGTGAAACATGCTGGTAAAACCAGCTTTCACCCTGTTCCATGGCCAGTGCAACCACAGACGACATTTATTTCATTTACTTGGTCAGGAAGAACGGTGGCTTTATAGCTGCTGTTCAGGGAGCCACAGGTGAGAGCAGGCAGGAGGAGCCGAGCAGTGGCCCAACACTGCCCAGTGCTGCACCAAAAAAATCACAGGCGAGAAGAAATCTTCCTCCCCCAGTAACAGATTCCCCCAGGAGATTCACGTGGTCCTGCTCTTGTTCACACAGCAGTGCAATACCCAGCGCAGAGCAGGGTGGTGGCCGGCGCCGAGGGCACCCACCAGCTTCCCCCTCTCCTTTAGCATCTCCAGGCACTGCGAGCGCCGAGGTGCCCCAGGGGCTGCCGGCATCTGCGCGCCCCTTGTTCAGCACAGAAATACCTGTCACTAGTGATGCTGCGGGAGAAAAGGAGAACCCAGCTGCTCTGGCAGCGCCTCGGGCAAGTTTAGAGGCTAAGAAACGTCTGCTCCTCTCGCAGTTAAAGATATAATAGGGAATCAGTGTGACATGAACAGAGTCGCACCATGTCTTCTTCAGAAAAATCACACGCTTAAGGCAAATAATTTTACCTGTTTGATACATTAACTGCAGAATGCTGTAGCGGCCAAATTAATGTAAGGAAAGCATCAGAGAAGGAAAAGGTGCTTCGCCCACGCAGGGGGGTGAGGAACAGCACGGCACCTGCCCGATACTCTCAGGCCAGGTACGTGGCCTTCCTTCCCCCTCCCCAAATTACTCGCCCACTACGTCTGCATTATGGTCCCGAGCAGGGCTTGCAGGGATTAATCGTGGCATTCTATGCAAATTCCTTAAAGTTTTTGAAAAGGAGGAAAAGTGTGGAAAACAAATCCAATTTAACACTTCCAGCAAAGAGAGTTTCTAAAAATTCATTTTCCTGAACAAAAGTAACCAGCCAGTATTGTTAAAGAAGAAACGCACTAATACAAAATTTATGGTAGAAGAAATCATTTACCTGGTCTAGTTTACAAACACTTAGTTATATAAAATAAGATATTAGCTAAAACGATTTCATTTATAGCTCTCTACCCTTCTCCACCTAAGCATAAGGCAAAACAGAACTGCGAGCTGGGCGTCAGGACTACTTTCTGATTTCTGGGCCTTTGTCAGCTTAAATCAGGTATAATAATTAATAGCAACTTGGCTATTAAGTGCATGCTTTCCAGTCCCCCCGTGCCATGGGACAGCACCTTCCTGAGCTGCTTTTACAAGTTAAGAGAGAATCCCAGTCTCCTGAGATGCAATTAAGAGCACTCAAAGCAACAGCGTCCCGCAGAGGGTTAAGGAAAACACCATGAGATAAATACAGAAAAAGAAACGAGTATTTTGAAATGCGATTTGAATATTCCAGAAAAACATAATTAAACACTAACTGTATTTCGCAGAAAATAAACTAAGAAATCATTTTGTTCTATAGAAAGCAAAGTCATTAACCATTTTATTGCCCACTTGGAAGAACTAAGAAACAACTGATAAAAGCACATTTCTACAAAAGGTCATCAGACAAATTAACCAGAAATGGACAGCTATGTCAAAAGGCATCCTCGATGCACATAACATACACACACCAAACTTAAATTATTAAGTTAAATTAAATTATTAAAAAAAAAAAAAAAAGAAGTCAAATTAAACAACTGAAGCCCAAGCTCTGGGCTGCCCCACAGGAAGCCCTTGGTTCCGTTAAGAACAATTAGAAGCACCTGATGCTCAGGAGCAAAGGATGCTGAGGAGGAAAGGACCACCTTGCACAAGGGCTGCATGTCCTGGCAAGAGGCCTCAGCTCTTGCCCCAGCGTGGTCACGCGCAGGGCAGAGCCGCTGCGGAGGAGAGAACAGGCAGAGCCCGAGTCTGGGCGAGCGGGGAGGCGGCAGCACAGGTTACTGCTCCAGAGCCAGCAGAGTCCACAGAACGGGTCATCTGGAATAGGGCTGAATAGCTGAATTAAAGCAAACTTGCAAGGGGAGTGTTGGGTTAGAAGTTACCCAGACTCAAATAAAACTAAAACCTATCACAAATAGGGCGCTCCCTGTATTTCAACTACAGGGTATTTAATTGATTCTTTGAACAGAACAATCTGCCTTGGAACAGCAGCTGCAAGAGATCAAGAAAAAATACTGCAGAAAGTGTACATAGATATATTTTTAAACTCACTAGTGGAAGTTAGAGTTGCTCAGTGAAAAATACAGCAGCTATTCTACCTTTAAGGAAACCCTCAGCCAGATCAAAAGATCAAAATTTTGCAACAATATGACACACAACCATGTAAATTTTTCAATATCTAGGTGGGAAAACTTTGAGTTAATGGAGAAAATGAATTTTCAGCATTTAACAGGGGACACAAACATTCTGCTGGGACATCTGTTCCTAGGTTCTACTGCAGCAGAGAACCAGAAAATCACCAGAATTTTAGCTGTCAAAACAAACCCTCAATTTAAAGAAAGGAGGAGGAAGTGAGTGCTGAACAATTACACACTTCCAACAGTACAAGTCTAGCATTTAGTCAGAAAAAGCAAAGTGCAGCCTTAACACTCATCCAAATGCTAGAGCAATTACTAAACTGGCAAGGCACTCTGATGCACGCCCAGTTGTAGATCAGCTTCCTGAGATAAAGAAAAACAACACAGTCAAGGCAAACTCACGAGATATTTAGCACTTCTTGGGCATCTAAACACATGCTCAGCTTCACACCTATGAACAAAACCACTCTGGGCTAGAAGCAACCAAGTTGAATACTTGCTTACATGGCTCTCCAGGCAGGATAAAACACCCGCTGTGCTACACAAGTTATGTAGGTCTGTTCTTCTGGCTTCTAACAATAACTTTAGAAATAATACAAGGGCTTTGCAAATGCTTTTATATTTAAATGTTGCCAGGGCACCTAAGTTATAGGAGGAAGAAAAAGAAAGCCATTTAACTGCGAGATGTGTTTAATGAGAACCAACAGCTGAGTAAATGGAGGGGCTGACTTTATACACTAATTTGCAACAAGTACTTGCAATTTCACATGGAACTGGAATCCTGAAATGAGCTGAAAAATCAGCAGCACTGAGCAAAACTTCTCCAGGGAGGGAAAACCAAACAAAGCAAAATGAACTGGGCACACAAAGTAGCACTCCTGCTTGGAAAGCAGTTAAGACTTTCATTACGTATCACGTCTTCAGTTATTCATAAGTAAAAATATTTTAAAAGTCACTTTAATGCTTATCTGGGAGCACTCATGGACCTTAGTGAACAGTCTGGAAAACAGCAAAAACAAAGCCAAACCCCACCAAGCTTTGAAGAGGGATCCACCTAAGGAATCATTGCTAGTTTAAAACAGTATTCAGAATAGTGATAATTTTAAAGTGTCTTCAGAAAAATGGGCTTGAAATATTTAGCTGAACTCACAAACAGCATGGAAGCAGGAAGCTTTCAGTCTTCCAACAACTCTTCCCAGCATTGTTTTTTCCCCTCTATTTTTATCAAATTATTTTAAAATAAAGTCTTTGGGAATGTTGCAGTTGTTACAATGTTGATTCCTGAAGGCAGATTTTTCAGGGCTTTTTTTTAAGGACGCAGTGAACAATCAATAACTAAATTTTAATAATTTAGTCTACGTAGATAAAATTGGGAAGAGGTATCTGAATAAAAGCATCCAAAGTGAATTGGGACAAAGTTACTCATGCTTAAACCACACTTAACATGCTAGAAAACATTGAACCAGTGTTTGGATCACAAAAACATCCCATTTTCCTTTAAGCACTTGACATTACAAAGGAAAACACCATCTTTGAAGACTGTTATTAAAGCCCAATTCAAAAGAACCCACTGACCACAGCTTTAATAAATCTCCGAGCAAGCAGTGTTCTTGTTACACGGACTAACCTGCGCTCCAAGGTGAGACATCGCTGTACCACTAGCTACACAGACAAGCTCTCAGGTTAGAAGAATTATAGAAACAAGGAAAAAAACTCAGAAAGCCAAGCCTCTATTTCTGCCTAAAACCACACAGAAAACTTAATATATATGCATGAAGCAGCCTCTTCTCCTACAAGGATCCGTAGTTTTTAAAAATTCCAGTATTTTATGCTCATGAATGAATTCAACTCCTTCGCATGCACGTATGCTGCTGCATGCCTTAACTATGGCATTCAAAATCCAATAGTGACTTGTTAATTCCCAGGAATCCCGACAATCAGCAGTAGCTGGTGCACGTGTAGAAGCACTTGCAAGTCACTGTGTATTTTTCCATTCTTCATGAAATCCACTCAATGATATTAAGGCCAGCGGGGTAAATGAAACTCCCTCCCAAACTGAACTTGATGCCAGACGGCTGGCACGGATTAGGCTGTGATCTGATCCAAACCACTTCCCATCAGAAGTAGGAAAATTCCCAGCTATACTTCAATTTTTGTATAACTGAGCTCGCCGAACCAAGCAGACAGCAAAGAATGATTTTCTGTTTAATGGTCAAGTTAGACAAGAGAATTCAAAATATGAAAATAAGACTTTGGACAAGTCTAGCAGCTATTTCCTTTCCTCCTACAATGCAGCTCATTGCTTATTAAATGGGAAATTTTACAATTCAGCAGATCTGCTTCCTGCAGTAGAATCAGTGAGTCTTTACCAGGAAAGCCTGTTTAACCTGCGGTGGGGGGAACATTCATGACGGTTTGGCATCTTGGACTTAACCATTGCTTTCTTTTCCATCTTGCACATAATTTTCTCTTTAAAAAAAACTGACAGAACCTCTACCACCAGTTCTGTAGCTTATCACTTGTCCTCCTTCCCTTCCCCTATCTCTTATCCATAGCATTTTAAGAGCAAAATTCCTGTCTACATCATTTTTGTTTGTGGTACTGATTTGTTGGTGATGCAGTGAACAGGACAAACCTGATTCCAAGTAGCAGACATAGCAAGAGACTATCAAAAATTATCCTTGGCAATTCCTCTAAAGCATCCAGCTTTCTAAAAAGCCAAGCAAGATTTTCAACACATGCAATAAAACTGTCCGGTAGCTACCATGAGCATCAGTCAGGCACCCAGTCAATGACCAAGCTAGGGGACAAAGCACCGCATGAAGTTTTTTCTGCTGTGACAAGTTCAGGGCTTAAACCAGGAAGGCAAGTTGCGGACCTTCTGTGTTTGGGAAAACTTGATTCAAGAAAAGAATGTGAAAAATTTGTTTCTCTTCCATCCCAGTTGGTGGCACAGCAGTTTAGGCTCAATTTATTTTATGACAGTAACTCACAATCCTGATTCCATGATGCATTTACCTTGAAAAAATCTCCAGTAAAATATCCCTCAGAATTAGGTGCTAACCCTCTTTCTCTCCAAAGCAGATAACTCTGCCTTCTTTCCTACAAATAGTGCTACAGTGCTGCTACCTTGCTCACTGCAGTTCCATCCTAGTATCTCACTTTAACATCAGGTAAAGCACAAAGTATAGTCTATTATTTGTTATTTATATCTCTTCTCAAGTTAATTTGGAGAAAAGGAATAATTCTCCATGGTGTCAAATTCCTGAAGACAGGAATAACGGAAGTACATAACTATCATTAAACTCACAACAATTATGAAAAGTTTGTTTTCACACCTACTAATTCTGCAACGCACAATACAGCTTTGCAATTAACTCAATATAAGGAAGCCTAAGAAACTCAGGCAAAAAAATAGTGTATATCAAAAACCAATTAAAACCATTTGCACCCACCCATTTGACCGCCTTCTTCAACACAAAGTCAAACTCTCCATAATTTGCTGTGAAGTTTGGCAGAAAAATAACTCAGCTCAAGAGATCTGCTGTATTTGCTGTCTTCATTACGGAGACCTTCCACCCAGCATGCAAACACATAGATGTTTACAGAACCGGGGCACTTGTGCCATTAAACATCAATACAATCTGTGTTTATATCATCTCCATACTAATCAGATCGATTCCACCTGATATATTGCCTTGTCACACCACTGTAATGCTCATCGCAAGAACGGGGCTGCAGGGAGATGAAGCTGATATACAGGTATTTAATTCCACTCTGTGCAAAAAAAAGAGGCAGAGGCACCTCTGCCCCACAGACTAACAGAACTGCCAAGAAACTGGAGACCGACACAAGCAGAGTCACATCAGTTTTGTCACTGACCATTAAATATGACTATGCTGCAGGACGGTACAGCCTTCAATGAGACATGAGGTTAGTTTTGCTGCATTTTTAAGAGGCAATCAGAGGATACTAGTTCCGCATAGCCCAGAAGGACACAGTAACAGCCAGTTGCACGGTCAATCCCTACATAACTCTTTCAAGAGACATGCAGAGATAACCTTGCAATTAAAAATGTCTTTGTAAACAATATTACAATATAGCAAACTTTTGTTATAAACAGAACTCCTTCACAGTTCATCATCATCTTCTGTGTTATTCCTGTATCAAGAAATTTAACTTAAAGTAGTCATTATCTTGAGTTCTCTTTCAGCTGTAAAAATAACATTATTTCTGAATTCTCTTAATCTCCTTTAGAGCTAATAAACCAAGATATAAACTGTGTTTATCAATGAGGCACACTTTACATATTACAGAGCTGTTAAAAGCATTCCTGCTCATTTATAGGTCCATTATTGAATGAAACTGTACTTTGTCTTAGCATATGGTGCCAAAAACTAGTTTAGGAAAATTCCTCTTCATTGTTCCAGAATGCACTGATAGAGCAGGAAATACAAATGTGTAGTTGTGTCTGAACACTTTGAGCTCTAGCTTTCACTTTTTCTTCTGTGCTTAGAAATAGCAACTAGCAAAAAAAAAAAAAAAACATCCTTTTCAAAGATCTAGTGTTTTAACTTTTTTTTTTTAATGCAATATATTTTTTACATTAAAAAAAAACACTTTAACAGCATTCTTTGGACTTGGACCTCCAGACTAGTTTGAGATACCAAGCATGAGAAAAGAGGGAGAGTTCTAAGCATCATCTACAATAAAAATTGTCCAAATCTACAAGACATGTGAGAGTTAAGAGGCCACCAGTGCACACTGGCATAGCAATAGTTTATTGCATGAGTAGATCATACAGCTTTCACAGAAGTGACAAGCAGATAGATGGATATTGTTCTTACAGAGCTGCTGTCACAGCCACCAGGCATGCAGATGAGTCTCAGCATGGAGAGATGTTTTGAGCGCGATGACTTGTACTGGTTGCTGCGTGTGGATGCCACGTGCTTCTGTCCTTCCCTGGCCAAACTGGCATATCCACCACTTGAGCAGAAGAGACAGCAAAGCCTGTCCCGCCACAGGGTAGTGCCAGGGGCAGGAAGAACAGCAGCCGTCTCGGTATAACTCATCCTGTGAGAACGTGCACTAGCTCTGTGCGATGGGACATGTGCGCTCAAGTTCTGCCTGTAGCACACGGGTCACGAAAAAACACCACAACTCCCAGGAACAACCCCTAAGGACACCTGCAGCGCCCTCACTGGAAAGGGCAGAAAGGGCTTCCCTGCCAGCACAAGTCCTCCAGCGGTGGGAGATGTCCTGGACACGAGGCGAGCAGGGAACGAGCACCACCATGAAGGATAAGATCCGATGCCCTGTTGATTTGCTGCCAAGTGAGTCTAGCAGTACCCTGTACAGGCTGCAAAAGCTTCTTTGATTGAAAAAGTAGTAGGAAGAAAAAGAACATTCTAGAATATTGCTTAAAAAAAGACACCACCTATCCCTATATAGACAGAGCCATAAATATTTAATATGTTTACTGTATTGAATACTTGATATCATTCAACAAAATAAAATGGAAGATTAGTATATATTACTGCTGCTCCAAAAGTATTACTGTGTATTCCGAAGCACTATCCCATCTGAATCATCCTCTCCAAAAAGCCCTCTAAGTAAAAATAAAGGCACCGACACAGACGGTGCTCACTTGAGGAGGGTCCATGTGTGTGGATTCACAAATACTTTTACTGAAGAGCAGGTGAAGACCAGCTGCACACCATCAAACGGCCGTGTCATCAAGCAAGCAGGTTCATGTGCTTGGATGGAAGCAAGGATGCCCAGCTCTGGACTCAAGGTAAACGCCTAGACAAGCATGGAGCAAAAATGCCTGTAGAAGAGAGCAAGGGAAATGCAGTACTGCCAAGATAGCTGCTCGGTTCACACTGAGAATTAAAAATAAATATGTATGCTGAAAATTCTCCTCTTCTGGATTGTATTTTAGCTCTGTGTTTCTGCTTCTTCCCTCCCCATCATTTATTTTTAATCCTGCCCACTGGAGCATAACGTTTGCTGCTCAAGAACTGATCCTCTCTCCTCAGCCAGTGCCTCAGCCTACAAGGAAGACAGAGCTGCGATGGCAATGAGGCTCACTGAGAGCAGAGATGGGATGTGACTGCAGCGATGGGAGGCGACCAAGGACAGCCAGATGCCTCCCTTGAGGCTGGGGAAGACGGGAGGAGGGTTGTCTCACGTGGATCTACTCAGGTTTACCTGCCCAAGTACCAAGCCTTCCACCATCAGAGGCATCTCATTCTGAATCTTACTGCATTTACGCTGCAAAGGCTGGATTAAACCAAATGAGTTTCAAGTCATAAAAGAGGGCCCCACGCTTGCAGCTCTGAGGGAAGCAGCACCCGCTCCCCTGAGGGCGCCGAGTGCTGCTCTAATTACGCTGTCACAGGAGCATCGTGAGCTCCTAACAAACACAGACCTGTTTGCATGCAAATTTTACGAGCAATAAAAAGATAGGAAGAAAAATATGTCAGCAGGATTGTTCCTGTAAGCAAAATGTTTTCCAAATGCTTTCATGGGTTGTCAGCAGCTCTACCTGGGCATGGTTTCTAGGCCGAGGCATCGCAACGGCAGCTTGAGCTTTCAGTTGACTCTGCTTCGGATACGCGCAGAGCCAAGCACAAGGTACCAACGCTTCATGCACCTTCATGGCAGGTGTTGGTTTTTTTTTTTCTTTTTTTTTTTTTTGTAATAGTGAAAGCCCCACTTACCCATGGCTGGCCTTATTCCCCTATACATGTTAAATTCAAGGGGGAAGTTTACAAAAAAAAAAATAAATAAAATCGCATGCCCTCGGCCTGGCCTTCATCCATACAGGCCTTGTACTCTGACAACACGCAAGGGTTGTGGGAAAAACAAGGAACAACTTATTTCCCAGTTAGAAGAGGACCAATAAATAAATTATCAGAGCTTTCCAGATACAGAGCAGCTACAGGAAGACAAAAGCACTTTTGGACACAGCACATCTACCAAGACTGCCACAGAAAAGACATGATTAAATTCTACCAATAACCCTCCCAGCACCTCAAAGAAAGCTTAGACAAGAATGTCATAGTATCAGGGGAGAGGAGGTCAAAATACAACCAAAATAATTAGTTTTTTTCCCCTCCATTTATGGAAACTGTGGGGTCTAAAACAAAGCAGCAGTATTAGAGAATTTGGTGCAATATTAAACCAATGATGATCTTGCTTTAACTCTGTTAATAACAAGTTACCTTAATTTAACCAAAGAACTTTTCAAAAAATATTAAGCTACAGATCAGTAAGTCCAGCCCATTGAGCCTGCAAGTCTCAAGGCTCTGGGCTGCTCTACAAAATGGCAATAAAGGCGGCATTTACCTACTGCACAGGGGTGCTGTGACAATTAATTAATGTTTGTAAAGTGCACTGAAGCTGAAAATTACTAGATACCATGCTAAATATTAATTACTGTGCCTACAGCACGGTGCTGGGTTGTCACAGTGCTCCCATTGTAAACTCCTTCCGCCAAACAAGCTCCGGAGAAGTTGTCAGCCCGAAGCGGTGCTGAGCACCGCCCCTACCAGCTGCCTGGCAAACACGATGGGGACCGCGGGGGCTCGGTGCAGTCCCGCGCGCTCAGCTCCCGTGCCGGGCTCCTGGCTGCCATCAGGCCGAGCTGGCGCCTCTCACCCGCATGTATTGGAAGCGTCAAGCAGGATGAGCAGTGCGGGAAAGCCCACCTTGCGGGCTGGCGCCCGGCACGCACGCTGCACGGGGAAGGCTGCCGATTGCAGCTGACAAATTGGAGAGTTCTAATCAAATATAACATCCATCCAATTATGTCTTTCTCACCGAAGGGAATGCTAAAGCCTGCTTGCTCCCAGCCAACCACAGGTATACAGATAATCAATAGCTTGCAATGATATGAGGTCAACTCATTCAGCGAAGGTATTTCCAGTATGGTTCAAAGAACCACTTAACCATGCTTGTTAAGTAACTGAACAGCCTATATCACTTCTAGCTCAGTCACTGGGTATTTTCTTTCGAAAGCAGATTATAAAACATTAATTGAATGTGTCACAAGAAGGCTGTCAGAAGAAGCATATCAATACAGAGAGACACCGCAGCACATGTGCTTTAAAATAATTGCAGGATGCTGGCTCTGCTCCTAAGTAATTATTACATCAGTTATCCTATTCCCTATAGAGTTATGCAAATGCATTTATTTATTTTAAAGATAACCTGCCCATGGGAAAGTAATTTGTGTGCAGCTACACATCGGCTGTGAGTTTGAATAACACAGACTTCTGTTTGTTTTTAAACATGCATTTCCTATGCCCTCCAACTGTTGTCTAGCAGACTTGGGCAACTACCTGAAGGAGATGGAGATACAGAAGATGTGACTATTTCAATAACCTGCAGTTACATTAAATATTTAACATCTCCTCTAAGTTTCTAGCCCACAAGCAAAGTCAGCCTTCACTTTTACCCCACTGCAAGTGCCCTGTACCAGAGTTATCAGCAACTGTTCAGAATAGCAAAATTCTCAGCTGAAGCTCTACATAACAGAAAAGGCAGCCAGCGGATGGGTAAAGGGAGGTAGGAGCCCACACCCTTCCTTTTTACAGAGGAATTTTCCTCCAGCTGGGATTTTCTGCTACACAGAAGTGAAACACATCCAAGCAGTTACACAGTCATTTCATCTTTCCCTATTAAGGCAAAGAAAGCACTGTGCAGCTTAACTGATTAGGGGAAGCACAGAGACGTGTCACTCCCTTGGCAAACCAAATTCCTGCTCAACACCAGTCCAACTCAACGTGCCCTGTGCCTGGCCACAACCGAGGTCCTTCCAGAAGGGAAGGCCAGGAACCACCGCTGCAGCCCGAAGAGACCTCACCCGGCACAGCCGCTACTGGGCAGGACCACGTGGCACGTTGAGGACACTGAGCAGGCAACACTCTGAGCCTCTCAACAGCCTTAGCACTCACAATAGCTGAAGAATATTGTAGTCCAATCATGATTGCATCAGAGAAAAAGTACTGCCACCTCCCACGCCCCTGGTACTTGCTGGATGTTCCATCTTTCTGGCAAGCTGATGACCCATTTTCGGCAGTTTAAACACAGATCACGTTGTGGGGAGAAACTCCATTCCTCATCTCTAGCAACTGTCTTGAGCAATAGATCCAGTGGATCTTCAGTCACTCACCTCACTTCAATGCCCTTCAATTTTTGCGCAACCAAATTGTGAAACCAGGAAATAGATTCTTGCAAATTTAAACAACGCGACATAAAAATGAAGTTTTGAGTTTGATAGTAGTCAATTTTTCCATTTTAAGACGTTCCACCAAACATAAGACAACTTTTAGATTCCCACCCATTTCCTCCCTCCCACAGAAAACTGTCACAAGAGACAAAAGGAGTTGCTTCTAATCAACAGGTTGCCAAATCTCAAAACACATTTGCACATATCCCACAATAATTGCTGTTATCTTCAAAACTGCAGCCGTGGGACATATCAGAAGATGAGAATTTCAGCTTTGATCTGAAGGAAACTTTTTTTCCTCCCCAATTCTGGAGAAAAACTTACAATCATGAGTTGCACCTCATTAAGTTACTAAAACACAAGGCTAATAATAATAATAATTATAATAATAAAAGCATTATTCTTTTCTTTTTTAAAAAAAAAAATCATTTAAAGGCAACTCAGACTTAGGACTGAGGGAGGGATTCATCACTGAAACCCTAAAACTTCACCCCAAAACTTCTGAAGATGGAAGGTACATGAGGGAACAGATATATATGTACACACATACATGCGCACCCTGGAACAACTAGCAGATTTGCTCGTCGCAAAGAAAATACAGCACAAATAATCAGCAGTGACAATGAAGCTTCACAGTAGGAGTATACAAAACAAAAGCCAAGTATTAATGAAGCATCATTAACTCCTCCTTTGTGCATCTTCCCAGCTCTAGACAACACGTTATCACTGCATCTAATCTAAGAGTACTCATGCAGCTCTAAGTCACTTTGCCAATTATTTTTAATCTTTTCTCTATTTTCTCTTCCATTTTCTCTTCTATAATGGAAACAAATGGCTAGTGAACAAATCCTAGTTTTCTTTTCAAGCCTTAATTCCAAGGAAAGAGGCTCAAATGCCTTGTTAAAATGATGCATTGTATTTCCTTCACCAATACATACTAAAGGACCTGCTACCCACTCGCAGAAGCAATCTCTGCACACTCCAAGTCTATAACAACATCTCCTAATCTTTCTATCATTTCGGCAGCGGTCAGATGTGCACTTGTAGAGCCCTTGGAAACTCTCTCGCATCATAATCACCTTCACCGCAGCACAAATGAAGGAACTTTCAAATACAGAAATTTCAGGGTACATGGACAGAATTTGCAGAAATGTACATCAAGTACGCTCATTCTTCCTTAGTCACGCTCCAGTCATTACTGGAAAGAAACACAGTTTTACAGCATCTTACACCTTTGCATTTTGCAGCCAATCCACCCAAAGACCAGACAGCAATACTGCAATGACCTAACAGTAATTGAGTCTAGAAGTGCACCAAACCTCTTTAAAATAGCTTTTAATCATTTTATATTCCCTTCAGGTTCACTGTTGTAGCTACTTAAACAAAACCTTAAAAGTAGACTATGTAATTTGTATAGATGAAAGCTTCTACAGTTTCACTGCAGAAGGAAAAGAGTGTAGTAAATACTACATGCATTTTGACACAAACCATTCACTGGCTACTGAATATTACAAGCACCTTTCTCCCTAACTAGAAAGTATTATTTTGATGAGGATATAAAACAGCATCACAGAACGCTGGCTCCTATTCAGCATCATGTTTCAAGAACTCTTATGCAACTCGAAACACCACCTGCTCAAACAATATTTCATGCCTGTAAAATGTGAACAGTATTTTGCTACAATGCAGTATTGAAAGGATAAATTAGACAAGGTGCTCAGAAGAACCATTCAAAAAATTAAGAGTTACAGAACAGGAATAGCTGATCCAGAAGAACAATTTTTATCTTCTTGAGCAAGCAGTAACGTCAGTCTAATACTCCAGACAAGAAGGATGCCAGTGTTGCTGCTCCTGCCAGGAGACGTACCGAGGACTGGAGGCTGAGCTACTGCACTCCAGATGGTTACTTCCAGCACTCAGGAACATCAGCATGGAAGAGATGAAGCTTTGGGTTACTATTCCTTGCGGTCATGCCTGCTTTATTCAGATAGAAATTCAGCCTCCAGGTCTGTCAAGATAGCATCTTTTGCAATATTCAAGCCACATAAGTAAGTCTGGAGTGCACAAAATATTTCCCTACCTTTGCAAAGGACATGCAGTCCACGTGTCTGCCCTCCAGCTCAAAGGCAAGATAACAGCTAGAGAGAAGAAAAATCTAGAACAAGGAGAAATAAGCTCTCAAAGTATTCTTCAGTATTAACTAAAATATTTAATTGATTTCAATAGTGTTTGAAAACTTAACTAATTGTGGTGCTCAGCATCATGATTATCTGCATACGTGAACAGCGTAAGGACCAAAGAATTTCAGCTGGAGTATCCAATGCAGTAATTTATTGCAATTAACTACTTCAAAGGTGACCTTTAATTAACTATCTCACAAATACACAGGAACCTTACTTAAGCAACAAGTAAAACATCTAGTATCACATATTATTTTTTGCGTTTCACACTTTGGTGGTGCAAGACAACAGCACAGTTAGGACAATAAGGGGTAGAATGAAGAAGAGATACGTGTAAGCCAGTACACCCAGCTCTAGGGACAACTATACCCTATCATCACAGCTCTTATGCAGCACATGGGTAATGATCTAGGCTACACAAACAGTCTGCCGTTAGGAGCTCTTTACCAGATCCTCCAAGGTGTCTGTGTTTACAGCCCACTCCAACATCACCGGCACAGTCCAACATACAGTGCCTTCACAGCAACTCTGTGTTCAGCTTTAATAATGCCTCATTCCTCAAAGAGGCAAATTTGAAATAAAAAGTTGTGCCCTTCGTGCACGGTATCCATTGAGTATGGCACAACCACACTTGTTGGTTAAACAGCGTCTCTTAATTTAGGGCGTATTTGTGAGCTGTAACAAGCTTATACTTAGCAGAACTCCAAAGCCACGCCATCATGAAAGACAAACACGTAGACTTGGAAGAAGAATCCCTAGTGCTGTATCTATTTACAAAAGATCTTATAGCTCCATCTAGCTCTGCCTGAGGGAACTCACTGGGACATCTAAGAAACCACAACCCAGAGAGCGAGAAGCCTGAGACATCACACCCTAATGAGGAGGCAGGATGCTGGTTGTGCATAGACCACCACAGAACAGACAGCCACAATTCGCCCCTTCTGCAGGGCAGAACTACTTTCATATGCGCTCTTGTCTTCATCATCACCCTCCTCTCTTCTGCAGTGCCGCAGAGGAACAAGAGCTCCCTCAATAGATGGAAAAGGAGCTATGGACTTCCTGCCTTTTCATCCTCAGCGCTCCTCACTGCCACAGGGTTTCACATGCATTATTTCTATCTGTTATCTCCAGAAATAAGAGATTAAAACTTTCTAAGGAATAACTGACACAAGGACAAGGAGGTACATTACTAACAGGTTAAGCTTCACATGAGCCACCTCTCAATGAAGCTGCAGCCTGGAAGAGCATGGAGAGATGTCAACAAGCCCTACAAGCATGGTCAGCTGCCAGGGGCCATATGCAGTACCAGAGCATACTGCATCCCTGCCCGATGCTCTATAACACGGGCACGCGCGGGGTCTTAGCCTGGACAGAGCACCAGGAACATGAAGTCATTAGCCCCCTAAAACAGGATCAACTCTTGTCTCAACTACTTCTCAACATCAGTGCTGTATCTGAGGAAGGGCCCCTTGAATTTTTTAGAGTGAAAAACATGGTTAAAGCTTGAACACTTCAATGGAGAGTATTTATGAAATGTTAATATTTTCCCCTCAATTTACATTGAAACTTTAGAGTATAAATGTAACTGTTGAAGTTTACCTATTAAGGAGTGTTCAACAAGCCACTGCACTGTATACTTGCATCAAACAAACAGTCTCACTATCAGAAAAATCAAATCCATTACTAATCCAGAAATCTGATTTCTTTTTTTTTTTTTAATCAAGATCAAATACTAAAAGAGACAGAGTTCTCCTTTTCCCATTGAGTCAAAGACATATAGCATGTAACTGGACTTTACCAACTATAAACAGAAGAACCACAACCAAAAAAAAAGAAAAAAAAAAAGAAAACCCAAAGATTTATAGCCCCTGGAGCTCTTTTAAGCATAATCCTTTCTTAGGAAGGACAGGCTTTGTATTTTTGCTCAAGTCTTCACAAGGTCTCACACTTCGCCACATTGCTATTAAGTCTTAAAAAAAGAATTAGAAACAGAACTATTAGAAAGCAGAAACTAACATCTTCATGACAATGTGATTATTTACAGATTAGCAAAGGGAGTTCCTATAGCATCTCTTTAGGATTCTCCAGCAATAATAAGTTACAAAATTCTCCTAGGTCTTCTTTGTACAATAGATGACTGAATGATCATAAAGGGGCATCAGACAGGAATATTTCTGGGTTAAGCCATTTTATAGCTAGAAAGTTCTAGAAAAATCTCCAGCAGTATTATGAATTTACTAGATATCCCTAAACTACAGCATGTCCTCTTACATTTGGAGTAATGAGCTATTCCGCTACAGTCTCACTATCATTGTTTGTGGAAAGCTTTTAAACACCAATCAAATAGGCATCTGACCACTGTATTAGAATGGCAGATGAAGTATTAAGAACACATTTAAAATTAGAAATCTGTAAGTCCAAAACTTAAGTGCTTCAAGTACACTTAGAAGTAGCCTATTTCTGAAGCTCCTGAGATGGCAAGATTAAAAGCAGTTGCCCAGGGCTCCCAGAAATACTCAAGGCTGACACAGAACTTTGCTTGCGCTGTCAAATCCACTGCTCAGAGCGATGACTAACACTCTCCCACCATAACCGAGCCTGCTAATCATCTCCTCGCAACCTGCGCCGCCAGGCTTCAGTGCAGAAGCACTTGCTCTCTACAGAACTGAAACCCTTTTCATTCAGCTACCACCTCAGTGCAGCTTTGCAGCTGGCCACTGAGGCTCATTTGGAGGTATTTTGGAGAAATCTGCAGAAGAACCAGGACCACATCAATAGATGGTTACTCTGGTGAAGGAAGGTTACATTAAGGAAGTTCTCCTCTGCCTGGTAGGATGCCTGCTGCAATATAATAGGACAAGTTGCTGAACTACACGTTTTAAAAAAATACACCAAAACCACCAAATGACATCAAAGTTCAGACCACAGGAAAACTTCCAGGATTCTGTAGGAGGGGAATCCTCTAGGTTCTTCGTATCTTATGCTAGGGCATCAGAAAAGAAACTTCAATGTGGTAGTACTGTAAAGTTCAAAGCAGATGCCCCGATGAGAAGCCTTCCGTGTCAAGGAGCCAGAGCTTCTATCAATGTAGGCTGGTTCAGACACACTGAAATATTTGGGAGTTCCCAGCAGGACAATGCAAGTGCCAAGACTCGAGTACATCACAGCCTCATTTTTCAGAGGTTTTCAATGTAAGAGAGTGCCTCTTACTGCCACCCTGCACTCCCTACCTCCAAGGGAAACTGCAGAGTACTGAAAAGTCAACTGAAAAGTTTGCTGTATACTCAAAACTTTAAGCAGGCTTCTGTGTTCTGTCACGTAAGTGGGAAACTTAAGCAACTTGACCTCACTCTGCTCTTGATACCCTGCTGGAACAGAGCAGAAAATTAAGAAAAAAATAATCTGCTATTCCAAAGAAATTCCGATCTCTGACCACACAGCCCAGAGCCAAGACTAGAAAATCATCACCATAAGATCTTTATAGCCTCATAAATATCTTACACTCCCTAGTCTCCTCTGGAGTCAGTATTCTGAATCCTAAAGACTACTTCTATTTGCAAAAAATGTGTTTCCTCACAGTACCTGCAGAGCACAGCCAGTCTTAAGTTTTTGGACTCTACCCCTCGACTATCTCCTCCCACCCCCCACAACAGACTTGCATTAATTTTTCCTCCTTAGTAGTCCTCAGTGGTAGACAGTAGCTAATGAGGTTCGCAAGCAACGTGAATATCCACTAGCTTCACTTCCCTTCATCATCTTATTGCCTTTTTTACTGCATTTCAGAGCATTCTAGGTAACATGCTGGATCTGAGCATCCTCCCAGGGAAGCTGTTCTTCGGTTCTCAAAGTCATTCCCTGTTCCTCTTGCTGGGCTCCAAGACGCCTCGCAGTTAAGTGGAGGAAATCAGCACGTTCCATTTTTCCCTTTCACTTCAAAGCTGCTCTTACCTCACTGAACAGGAGAGCGTTCGATAATACAGAAGAGCTCCCCCATGGTTGTGTTGCTTGTTTCATTTAAAGCTTTTTCACAAAATCTTCTTATATTGAATTTAGTACAAGAGTGTCTCTTCTGCCAAAGGGAGCCCTACTACAATTTGTGTTTGAAAAAAGCCACCTTACAACTTGCTCTCTTTTCTTTGTAGTCTGGTAGAATTAGACTGCATTATTTGAAGAATAGTATATAGGTTCAAGGTAACAGGAATTACACACTTCGAAACATCTAGTTGCAGACTTAGTTAACTAAACTTTACTGATTAAAACTCACTCATCAACAATGCAAACCAATACAGGTTTCCTTTTAGTCTTTCATATTTCATTCCTGAAAAATACAAGAAACTACCTTAAGGTATCACATGCTGTTATCTTGCAGAGACACAGAAGTCATTCCACACTTCACCCTCTCATTCTCCTGGGACTCCAAAAACACATCTACACACTAGAGCGTCAGCCTCCTTCACTTGCAAGAAGACTGCAGTCGTCTTAGCTACGCTGCTGCTTGTCACAATACAAAGCTGAAGGTACTAGAAAAACACTTGAATGCTTTGAGGACTCTGTTCCTGCTTAGCATTAGAAATGTTAAATATCATACACATGAGTTAAAGGGTCTGTTTGTTTCATGTCACATCAGAGGTCTTCCTATAGCATTTTCTTCTAGTGTTAAGGACAAAAAAAGAACACACGCCTCTTGCAGCAAATATAAAAAGTAGGTGGGGATCTCTTGTATAGCAAAGTGTCTTAGGAGACCCAGCAAAAAAGCAACAGACACATAAGTGAAGGCACATAAAGCAATCACTTGAGCTTCTTTAATCCCAAGGAAAGTTCCTGGGGACACAGAGCAGCTACCCAGAGTAATCACGTCTTTGCTAACACCTTCTCACATGTGTTTACAGCACATGGAGCAGAACTGGCACAGAAAGAAAATCATGTAGAAAATGTTCTTGGGCAGAAGAGAGTCACAACTGGCTAGCTGTTCAAAAGGAATCACATATAAATATTCCACAAAGGTCCGTCCTTCCCACTTTGATCAGAATTAAGGAAACGATCATTTATTATTGTCAAGTACCATTTACATTCAAAATCTAAAAATCACTTTCTTCTCATTCTTTCAATTTCTGTTCCCATTTTCATGCCTATTTGAGATCCCAGCGCATTTCCTCTTGTGCAGGAACACAAGTTACTTGTTTATATAAAAGTCTGTCACCTTCAACACACCAACCGCCAAGCCCTGCCCAACAGCGCACAGCACGTTGCTCCCAAGCCCCCTTCCCTCCAGACTCCACGATACCCAGCTCGGGGCGTCCTGCCCAGCTCCTCTCCTGCCACGCACTCGCTCTGCAAACCTCCAGCAGACACGGGCAGAGCACTGCCCGGATCAAGCGCTCACGTGAAATACCTGATTCCAAAAAGAAAAGTAAACCACTTCCACACAGCAAAAACTTAAGAGGATGGCCATGAAACATACCCATTTTTTTAAAATGCTGTAGAACTCTAAATTAATTTAGACAGCTTTATTTTAACTTTTATACCTACTCACACACAGTTTTACCTAAAACTACTGCACACTACAGTTGAGGTTTGATGTATACTCTAGCAAAATAAACAACTTGAATAATTAAGTGGCCACTAACAACAATGAAACTTGATTCAGGCTGGGTTGTGTTAGTCTTCACGTTTATCTGCTTCAAACTCCTGATTTTCAAGAATGAACTGCACTAGAGGCTTATAACGAGGCTCAGCTTGAGAAGTCCTGTTACAACCTTCCTTAAGGTTACCCAGAAATTCCTCTGAGCCAGTTTTTGCCTTTGCTGTGGATGCTGCTGCTGCTGCAGGGTAGTTTGTTCTTGCTCCCTTAAGGCAGCGAGTGTATCTATCTCATGTCTGTGCCAGCAGCCACTCTCTGGGGTAAGGGGGGGGAAATAAAATATCACAGTCTGAGATGCTCATCAGGAGTCGCAGCATAAGCTAATGGTAAAATCTGAGAGCCTGCCACATTCACTTTCCATATACCTCAAATAAATTAAGTTTTAACTGACTGTCAAGCATCTTGTTCATTTGTGAGAAATAACAGTTTTATCTATCTAAATTCCAGATAGTCAAGAGCGTAACTGAAAGCCTTAGAAAGGGTGGTAATCTGTCATAAGAGATCCATGATAACTGTGACTCCACAGTTAATGCACTGACTTATTTCCCAAGTCTGAAAGGGTAGGAACAGAACCACATTTATCTTCCTTATGCATATAACCTTATGCATTTCATACCTTCCATCCTACAAATCTTCTCTATGACATCTGTGAAATCTCAAGGTTTCATCAATCAAGTTGCTACAGATAACTGCAAAGGAAGCCTAGAACTAATGCACAATGTCCTGTTAAATCACACTAAAGCAGTACTTCGCTCTTAACTGGTCAGGTCACTGCACGAACCTCAGAGTTACCAAAAACCTTATCCCAAAAATATTTCATTAGTGTTGTGAGCAAAGTTCAGAGCCCCCAAAACAGCACATGAAAAGTCTGCCAGGAAGAGAAGGCGACTGCACACAGCTTAGCACCTCCTATCACCTCAGCCGTGCTGGGGAGGCACCTCCGTGGACAATCCAACAGCTATTTTAAGAGGTTCAATTGAGTGATGCCACATGAGTAATTGCTTTGCCTTTTCTGCTGGCTAGAGAGGAAGTCTGTTTAAGCAGTGGGTATTGACACACTGTAAAGGAGGGGGGGGGGGGAAAATCAGTATGCACCACCAAAAAAAAAACCAAAACACCTTACTTCTACAAAGTGACATTTTGCAAAGTCTGTTGAACACCTCCCTGTATCTAAAGGGATGGAAGATTGGGTTTGGTTACTTAATATGATAAATAATTATAAATATATGATAAATAATTAATATGATAAATAAAAACAGTGGCACTTATGAGCTCCCATGGCATGACTAAGTTCCTCTCAACAGATCTTAAGAGCACCATTTTGGTTTGAGAAGTAATAGATGTGCTGCAAACCAAAATCTTGTTTGGAAGAAGGCCTTACCTTGCATAGATGTGGCACAATGTAAAACAGAGCATCAGTCTAGCTTCCAAACAACCATGTTTTCCATAGCATATCACTTTCCAAGGCAAAACACACACACAAAAGGCCAATGTGCAACATCTCCCAAGCCAACTTGCCTCAGAGAATCACATTAAATCACATGTAGTAAACAACCTGGTTAAAACCATAACCTCTCCACTTGCCTCACCCTTCAGATCTCAATCCAAGCTCCAATTCTTGGACTTGTCTCTGACTAGTTGTGTCTACAAGAAAGCAAAAACCAAAGCTGCAACTTGCAGTTTTCTAAAGCAGCGATATAACGTGCTGGATTACCAGGCTGAGGCATCATTGTCAACACTGAAAAGCATTGACAGAAAGAAGCATTGGCTTAGTAACCTCCTACTAATACTGCTTGACAAACCTGAATTGAAGCCTTGCTAAACAAGAGACTGCTGATGCAATCTCGGGAGAAGAAAAAAGCACAGCTGCAGATAAGGCAGGGTTTCCCATGCCTTTAACAATATATTTGAACTTTTTTCAAAATGTGAAACTCATCATCTCATGCTTACTCAAAATGTCATGAATTCCAATTTCTAGAGTAACATTTGGGAGACTCATTAGGTTCACTTAGATTCTTCTAGGATGTTCACACTGCAATTAAGCTATATGCATAACTTAAATAAGTTAGCATTTTAAAAATGGAATAATTAGAACTTTTATACAATTAAGAATTAAGGCCCTCTAGGGCACTGTATGTCTGCAAAATTACTACTTGTCCCTGTTACATTAAGGCACAAGCCAAAGGCAAATTGACTTAGCCTCCTGGGAAATGTAACAATACCCAGAAACTCTCTTAGATTTAAGTTGATTGCCATTCATTAATTTCTTATTCTTGAAAAGTACTTTAGCTTCACCTTTCTCTGTTCTGCTCTTACCATCCTTTGATGGCATGCAAAGTTCTCCAATATTTGGTTTAACAGACCAAACAAAAAAGACACCACAACATGGCTGAGAATGATCCAAGAATTTGTCAGGTCCAAGTGTTTTCCTATTAGAAGTGACCGTTCATGTCACCTTACTGCAGAAGCTGCTATGCTCAGTCTGTACACTAGCAACTACTGCTGTTTTTCTTTAAGCATTGCAGTCATAAAAATTAATGACCCAGTTTTTGTGCAACTTGGTGTGGTGTTTATACTCACAGTTGCTCAAACTGTAGGTACTGTGATATGGACTGGCCAAGAGAGATCCTGCTGGGAGCTCCTAAAGCACCAGCTTACCTAAATTCACAGGCGTGCACAGCTTCAAGACTTGCACTTTTGAATGCTGTGTTTTCAGTCATTGTTACTAGCTTATTATTTTCATAACCAGCATGTTTTATCTGCAGTTAAGAGAATAAGGAAGATTCACTGAGTTGTGTTTCTGTCAGACTGTCAAAAAGAATGTCAAACGTAATGGGAGACAGAAAGCATAATGGAAACACTTACATAGGAGCAACTGAACTAAAATTTCCAATTCATTTCACTGATAAATCCTTTTATTCAAAGTCAGTCTCATCAAGAATTGTTTCAAAACTGAACTTGGTACTACATATTAAGATTGCAGGTTCTATTCCAACTTTTCAAAGCAGCACAATTAAAAAGTGAAATAAGTATGATGGTTTCTCCATTTTTAATGATTGTACAGTAGAAACAACATGACCCAAAATCATGAAAGTCATCTCTACCTCACTGGTAATAGTTTCTGACTTGCAAGTGCACTTTTGTGTTGGAAGATCAGAGGCAGAAGTTGTGTGTAAAGCTATTTATCAACATATTTGAAAGGTACTGGCATTCTCTTACCTTCAAGGCACCACAGCCTCGTGTTTTATTCATCTAATAATAAAACCAACAATAAAAAAGTCAAATAAGAGTTCTTTTAAGTTCTATCTTAAAATCCAGCTCACATTGAAATGCATTTCCAAATTTGCCTTAAGCAGATACACAAGTTACAGAGAGAAGACTCTTCAGAAGCTGCAGAGTAACTGTAGAAACCTAAAAATCTAACTGTGAAGATAAAAACCACCAAGACTTCCCATGGCCCTTCCCAAGCAAGCTGCCTCTCTCCTTGCAGTAGCTGAGGCTTTCAACACGGGCTGCAAAGGGCCAGCTCGCAGAATGAACCGCTCTCGGGCCAAGAAAGCAGCACTTACTGTACACGGTCCCAAGGGATCCCGTCACGCCAGCTGTCCCTGAGCCAGTCTTCTGTCTAGCTTCACACAGAAATAGCAACGGGGAAGAAATAACCTCACAGCACTGTTTTGAGCCCCAACTCGAGCGCAAAATCAGAGTACTGCTTCTGTTTTACCAACTATATGATTAATGAACTGACAGTATTAAAGAACTCTCTCGAGGCCTAGGAGTGTAAGAGCCCTTCTCAAAGTTTTAAGCAGCTTCATTAATTTTTATTTAATTAAAAACAAAAATCTACAATTTAAGCAGGAGGGCTGCTTTTAGATTCACACAAGAAATTAATTTGGTTTTATTTGTTTTTAAGCATTATTTTGACCTCACTTAAAAGAAAAAATCTGTTGATAAAGGCTTTAAGAGCTTAACTGTACCTTTTCATAGCTTCTCAACTTCAGTTTGAGGTCCTCAATGCAGTGTAACATTAAAGCACAAATGGGTCTGTACACACATGAATCCCAAGGTCACAGTGTTGTAGCATTCAAAACAACATATTTTTAATTATTCAAAATAAGGATTTATTAGTGTGGTGAACAAGCCCTCCCATTGATCAAAAGAACAACAAAGCGCCCTGGACTTGCAGTCTTCACTGCACTTCACAGCACTTCACTGATCTGGGGTTTGTTGCCTAGATCGCTTTCTTGTTTTAAATCTCCATCCATCAGCAGTCCATCATACAATTAAAAATAACTTGCTACACAAGCTGTCAATAAACAGCACTCTTTCTCAGGTTTTATTAATTACCTTGCCCATTTAAGAAAACCATTACTTGTTTTCTCCAAGGTTAAAAAAAAAAAAAAAAAAAAAAAAAAAAAAAAAAAAAAAAGAACTACTGGACCTACTTTTAATTCCACGCAGCATGTATATCTGAGACCACCCTTTGGTCCTCATCCTTCTCCGCTGACATTGTCAACACATTTAAAAATTAAGCAGCCACCCGAGGGGTCGATAACTCCTGTTTGAAACCCTAGAGACCAGCTAAATTTCAAAGACCACAAGGAAAAAAAAATGGTGTTATTTGCATTTCTGAATTATGCACGGAATCTCTTGACAGCTATTAGAATGTACTGTAAAACTTTCTAAGCAATGATTTGCAAATATTTCCTGTCTTCACAGCGAGTTATTCCAATACCAAGTTTCCAATGAGATTAGCATGGCCTCTGGAAATGCAGCATCTTCACTTTTATTATTTTGCTTACTCTAACTCCATATATCCCACTACGCTTTATGCATTATTCCTATCAATTTCAGGATACTAAGAATTTAATTTCTAAAATTACACTATTTTATTTTTAATAGCACTCCACAAAAACTAAGGGGATTTAAGTGCAAAGAATTTATACTTCTCCAAGAGGCTGAAGTGATTGATACAGTCAATCCAAGTCTGGTAGCTTTTTAGAAGCATCAATCAGCAAAGTGCTCTAGGGCTTAAGCCCAAGAACCCCGGGCAGCCAGACAGCACAGAGTCAGTGTGTTACAGCAACCAGTAGCCTTGGCCAAACACATCTGCTCACAGCTGCTGGCTAGTGAGTGACTCACCTAGGGACAACTGGGGTTTCACAGAACCTGTTCAGAAATTGCTCTTTTATAGAAATGTTATTTCCCAATTGATCTCCTTTAACTAGAAAAAGAGCACTGAGGGAGAGAAAAGTCACTTCTCTACATGCTAATTATATGAACACGCACAGAAGGGAGGGATTCAGTAGGTGTCTATTGCTAAATCCAGCTACGATTCTGCCGCTGAGCGTGCACATGCGACCTGCAGGCCCACAGGGGTGGCATGCGGCTGCCTCACCTGCTTGCACTGCTTCAACCGCTCCACTACCCCGCATGGGAATTAAGATGCCACCGGGTTTTAACATCACCCCTACTGAAAATATCCTAAACTGAGAAGTCTCCAAATAGAAATAGAGATGGAAGACTAACGAGTGAAAACTAAGAGAGGAAACACCTTCCCCCCCATCCCCTGACTCACAACCCTTACGCCCCTGACACACATACACTCTTCTGGGCTACACAGTTGTATATACAATATTACACACAAAAAAATCTTTAATAAATAACTGCAGTGGGCAAGAAAGGGGGGAAAAAAGAGGAAAAAGATACTCTGCATTGTAATTATAAATTTATCAGAGGCAAAACAAGTTTAGCAATGCTGAGGATGCAGACACTGTCCTCCCAAGGAGGGGTGGCAGGGGGGGCTCAAACCACTGAGTTGAGACTTCCTGATCAGGACACTGGAATTGAAAAAGTACAGACTGGTGAGATTACTCGAGAACTTCTTGTCAATGTTGCTTTAATGGCTTTTACAGTTTGATAATGGGACAATACAGTGATTACTGCCTAATAAGCAAGAGAAAAAAAAAAAAAGAAAGAAAATCAGTAGTGGAAAGGACTCTCAGGTGTACTTGCAAGCTTTACAAGCTACTGCTTTGCCAGACACTGCTGATATAAATAGATGGCTCCCGGGCTAAACCACAGCCACCTGCATGACACCAGCAGAGAGGATCTCCAGAGCTGAGCTCCTAGGAAGAGCAGGTGTGGCAGCCAAGGCAGAAAAGCAGCACTAAATGTTCAAGTCTAACAACAAGGTGCAAGACTTTTTTTTTTCCCCCCCATTCCAAATTTGAAGCAAACTGTCTTCTTTTCAACCTGCCTTTGCAACCTCTTTGGGCAGCCGAGCTCTGCACAAGGCGCAGTGTCCCCAATTTGCAGCCACACGGCCGCAGTGGCAGGCGACTGCGCGCGTAACAAGCCACGCACGTGTTGAGGAGGTGTCGGGAAGAAGTTCAGCAGCGCTCCTCACAGCCAAAAATTAACATGCAACAGCTTGTCACATCCTGGCAGACACACACAGACATAATCTGATTTCACTCCAGTTACTGGAAAAAGGCAAACAAGCTGCAGTTATACCAAATGATTGCAATGGCAATTCTAACCATATATAAAAATCTACTATTTTAATAGGAAGAAGGAAATAAACTGAAAATTCTCTTTTGTACAAACAAACAAAAAACCCAAACTCCAAAGCAAACACGTTGGGCATCAGAGAGAGAACAAGACAGGCTTACCCGCTTTAAGAGACCTCTTGAAAAAAGTTTATATTTTATTTTCCAAGACATTCTGTTAACCAGAAACACTGCCGGGTATCTAACATACTTCAATTTCTACAGCTACTTCCTCTTCTAAAACTTGGAAACAAGTTTGCTATGGATTTCCTTTCTTTTAATGGTGGTCACAGAACAAGAGAAGCTGCTGCGG
>JAWLRI010001081.1:1038410-1058431 GCA_034781795.1 Crypturellus tataupa
TCTAAAACTTGGAAACAAGTTTGCTATGGATTTCCTTTCTTTTAATGGTGGTCACAGAACAAGAGAAGCTGCTGCGGAAGAAGCAAGGGCAGCTGGAAAGTGAGACCTCCCCATACACACACAGGAGAAAATGTGTCTGATCACCCACAAAAGATGGGATTTTCAAGGGAGTGACACAGACCAGCTGCTCCCCGGAGAACAGCAGGCTCCCTTCATACACACAAGCCAAGATATCTCCAAGATCCATCTTCAGAGCTCTTTGTGTTTCCACACCTAATCCAGTGGAGCGAGAAGCCAAAGTACATACACTGATGTGTAGATTTTGGCAGACTCTCTTTAGATTCTATAAAGGCAAATTAAAACCTAATTGCACAGAAACAAATCCCTGGAGAAAGCTTTCAGCCTGCACTTGCACTTTTCCAGCATGCTAGATTTCTCACTTAAGATAAGATTCAAGAAGATTACAGTTAAATTAAAGCTAAACATACAAAATTATTTGTGAATATTATAAGATCTCAAGTAATGTTTAAAAGAGCACTCTAGGTACACTGGAAAAAAGAATATGTGTATATATATGTCTATTCAGAGAGCGTGGCAAAGCTATGAGGATAATGCTTTGAAAATCAAATGTGCCATTTGTCAAACCAACAGCCTAAGGGACCTTGCAGGAAACTTTTGATACATATAAGAGGTTAGAAAATTGAAGTTAAACAAAATAAGCCTAAACACAGCAAATTAATTAATAAATGCTTCCTTCCACCCTTTGTAACAACTCTTTTTAAGATAATATCTATATGTGTTCAGGAGTTTGATTATGTTCCTCCTTAATGATTATCTGCATTAACAGCAACTCTGGTTTCTCTTCATTTTCCCCTCCTCCCTCAATATTTAACTTACTAACACAGCTCTCAAAAGGATGGAGAGACTTGCAAGGAATCGAAGAGGTTAACCACACTCATATTAGGGTCTAATAACAGTTTATTGGTAAAATGACATTTTAGAATTAAAGATTATACCTTTAATGAAAATCTATAAGCATAAAGAAAAAAGAAAACCTGCTAAAAAAAGTAGAAGGGAATCCTCTGAATTAATGCAGTGTATAAATATTAAGCCTTGCTAGTAGGAGTTTTCAGCTGAACTAGATTTTCTAAAGATAAATACTGAAATAAAAAAAAAATAGAGAGAGGAAAGCTTAAAAATGCTTCACCTGAAAACACAGGTTTATAAACATTAGAAAAGTGTAATCACAACCTGTTCTTAAGTACTCCATTGATCCTACCCTCCCTTTCTTCCCCCTTCCCTCTCACTATTGCAACTACCTGTAGGATTGGCCAGAAAGGAAAAATGTGCCACTAATGAGGCCGAGTCCAGTCACTTTTTAAACTAGACAACAAACACACAAAGGCCGGATACCTAAACGCAGAAACTCTGATCAAAACCCTTCCGAGCCCTTGACAACGCAGTGCTTGGAAACTACCTTAATGACTGCATACCGACTTGGTAGTTATTTTCAAGCCAATACTTACACTGTATACCTATAACTGATCCATAATAAAAAGCTCCCAAATAAGAGTCAAACACTCAAGTTGGTTTTGAACAAGTCTGCCATATACTACATACAGCCACTTTGCTCAGTGCTATTCCTTTGTCCTTAGGGGAATGTCCACCCACCCATGACAAAGTAATCTATTCTTATGAAAAAGATTCAAATACAGGCAATTAGTCAGGAAATTTTACAGAAAATGTAGTCAGCTTTCTGAGCTGCCTTTCCTCCTCTCCCAGTATGTCAATTTGACACACAAAATTATGAAACTGATTTTTAAAATACTAATAAATTTGTACATAACAAATCTTCCTTGCCTGCATAAGGGAGAACATTTACTAAGTTTCCTACACTTAATATTCTTATTCCATCTACACACACAAGTCTGAAAAACAAAACTGTGAGACCTCAGTAATGTTAGATTGTTTATACCTGTTCTAGGCACACAAGCATCCTGACAGGGAGCAAGGATCTTCGCTTCATTTGCATGCATGAGCATGCTACAGATTTACCTTGCTTTAAGAACAAAACATGTTTTTGGTTTCCAATGCTTCGGATAGTTACTAGTAAAAGTTAATGACCCACATAAACATAGGAAAAAATGAAAGGTTTAAGAACGGACAACTTCATTCCAACCAACCGAATGGGAAATGCATCCCCTTAAATGTCAAAAGCATCTGCACGTTTTCAAGGCTGCATCTGAAAGGTGTTATCTTTTCCATTATCCTAGAAGCTTTCTCCATTCAAATAACAGATGTCAGCCTTCTCAAAACCATATCAGTGCCTTTTCACCTCTAAGGTTTTACTGATTGGGATTAAATGCATTTATTCTCATATCTGAACGTCCACACTACACTCTAATCAAGCAAACCAAATTTCACGGTCTCCAATCTCATTCCAATATAACCCCACCACACATCTGCACTTCATACAACATTATTTGAGGACAGAGCTTGACAAGAAGTAAAACTGTATTAGAAGGAATATCAGAATCATAAGAAACAGCTGTACACAAGTTACACATGTGTTTATCTTTCAGCATCATCAAATTCTTACAGCTATACAAACACATGAGTGAACCATTTTGCTTAGAAAAGATCTAGCTAGGTAAATT
Organism: Crypturellus tataupa; assembly: GCA_034781795.1. NCBI lineage: Eukaryota > Metazoa > Chordata > Aves > Tinamiformes > Tinamidae > Crypturellus > Crypturellus tataupa. The sequence continues at coordinate 1,041,068 of JAWLRI010001081.1, forward strand.
ATAAAACACAGAAGTTGAAACAAAAACAGTGCCTGGGAAAAAAGTAAGATCAAGAGGAAGTTAAAACTAAGAGGGGCTGGAAGAATAACCAGTTGCCGAGCAAGGGCTCATTTTCACAGGCTATAAAACCCTCTAAGCAGCAATCCTTCATCTCTTCCCTACAGACTTATACAACCTTTACAGAACACAGGTAACGCTGTGCTTTATTTGCTAAGCAGTCACAAAACACTCCTGCAATACTTGGTTTTCCCTCAAACAGTCATTTACCTCAACTGTTTCTGAGGCACTATTTTTGACAGTTAACTATTTAAGCAGTTGAGTTTTCCTTAGCAAGACATAAACTTACACTATTACAAGTCTGGAGTGCACTAAGTGACCAAAACCCTACAATATTGTTATCTTATGAAAAAATTCTGTGCAGTTTCCTAGCAAAAATTAAACATGGGAATCTTTTCCTAGATGACAGTGAAATAAACTATACACTTTATATACTATACTATATACTATATATAAACCTCTGTAGGACACTTGCTCAGTAATGCTTTACCCAGGTAAAGCAGTCACTCCGTAACACTACCACTTCATGACAGTCTTCCCGCGCAGAGTGGGAATGCTATCCAAATTACGCTTCTCCTGCAGCCAGCTAGTTTCAAACTACTAATTTTCACAAAAAGAAGGTCATCACGAAAGCAGGAATCACAAACGAGGAAGCTACTGCGGAACGAAACGGCAGGCCAGGCACAAGAGCCAGGACAGCGTCTTTCTTGTGCTCACTACGGCTCCTTCCCACTCTGCCCCGCGTGGGGAATGCAGAGGTGCTACACCGCAGCGGCAAGATCCAACCTTCGCTTGAGATTTATCTGCAGGGCAGAAAATAATTGGATGTCACACCTACCAACTCAATTTCAGTGTGCTAATTATTCTTTAGCAATACTCCTTTCTTTTCTCCCCCCTCACCACTGCATTTTGAATAGAATTAATGAAGTCACTGGTGAAATTTTGAAGACTATTGATCACCTACGATAATCACTCCCTCCATACTTAGTCAGAAAAATCTGTCCATAAAAGACAAAACACAGATAAAAAGATTTATTTTGTAGCTTTCAGAGAACAGGTTCTCATGCTGCTTTGAATTTTTTAAATAAAAAGAAAACCCGAATAAACAAGAAGGCTTAAGGCTTGATTCCTCCACCTCGCACCATTGCGGGGAACTAGCCGGTATGGTAAGTGCTACCACCACATTTGCACCTGCTAGTTCTCACTTCCACCCCATAGTGTTTTTCTCCAGCTCCCTGGACTCTCTAGAGCCGCTTTTTATTCCTGCTCCTCAGCGTGCTTCCGCAAAAGACTATCACAGCAAACGTTAAAATCTTTCACGTCTTGTTTCTGTTATGTAAAAAAGTATGTTCAATGGGAAATATACTTCTCAGTAATGTTCCATATCAAGCACATATTGGTTCCAGCTTTACAGCTGCTATGGAAGTAATATATAATTTTCTCGCAAAATCTGATACCCAAAGGCTGACAGGTCAGTGTCCTGATATGAATCGAGAACATAGTACATCCTAAATACTGAGAAAACAAATTTGTTTGTAGATAAAGGAGGGGAAAAAGAAAAAGGCAAGTTTTGCAAAAAGCCACAAAATGCTAATTATTTCTGTAATCCTAAAAACAGCCTGTGCATGCATACTAAAAAAGATATACATACCCAAGCATGAATCAGCTCTGATGCAACCCTCAGAAGGGCTGAAAGGCATAAAAATCAGCAAAATAAGCCACAAAGTATAACTAAATTATTCAAGCTTTGTCAGAAAATAAAATGTGACCAAATAGCATTTTGCCACTTTTACGTGATTTCTTCTGACAACACGACAAAGAAGTTTTAAGATACCAATTCGAACACTCTATCAGTGCTGCAACTCGAATTGAAAGTAGTACTTGCCTCCTGCTCAGGCTACAAGCACAGAGCAAAGCAAAACAAGAATGAGCCCAATCCAAATCAGTCAAAGGCTAAAGTCACCAAAAGGACATCCAGGAATACCCAGAGAAAAATCACTGTTAAAGAAACTTGTTATTACATCAAGTTGTTTGATAACTAGATAGTTTACCTAGTTCATTAATTTTATTTTGCTCATAGTGTTTTCTAATGACATCCTCAGTTCCAGAAGGCCACAAAAAGTTAAGCAGGCATAAGAATCTCAGATATAACATCAGCTGGAGTTTGAATATGTGCATTACCATAGGGAGGGCAGATTGAACAGGAGAGAACAAAAACAAATACACACAGAAAGCCACATACACACACATACAAAAAAGCCAAAACCCTGTTGACTATTTGTGACCATTTCTTGAATAGCACCAGTACTGAAATGACAACTTCTCTTTCTCTAAACTAGGGTAAAGATCCACCTTACTACACTTTGAGGCCTATCTATATATGTTTAGTATTTAATCACATTACTCTCCTAGATTTTTGCATGCAATGAATAATTACTTTTCCAGACAAACTTACAAGATATAGCAAGTAAGATACAGAATGGCCTTCATTACATAGCGCCAGCCTAGTTTAACATTTCAGCTTGGTTTAACAACTCCAGCCACAGAGAAAACATCAGCATTATCATACTGAATTTGCTTTATTTTTCATATAGTCCCATAACCGATCTCCTCACCTTGGTCTATAGATACATATCATTAAATACTCTCACCCTTCAAACCAAGTAAGGGACAGAATTTAAACTCTCCTCCGAACTGTCAGCTGGCATCAGCTGCATTACCTTGTTAGCTGTAGAAATACTCAGTTCCCATTTTCAGACTTGCTGCATCTCAGACCTTCATGCTCCATAATGCTCATATTTGATTTCTTCTTCTTCCCTTATGCGTCAGAGAAACTTAACACATGGTTTTGCAAACTGATACAGAAACATCATCAGGACCTCCTTTACCAGTGTAAATCAAGCCTAACGCTAATATCAGGAGATTTGTACATGATTAAAATGAGCTCAGCACTGTGCTATGCCCTGTGGTTGATAAGCTTGATGTAACATATGCAGCAGTATCAGGTTGATTTTGGAAACAAAATACCTGTAAACTGAACAAATTTTATACATCAAAACAGCTGGCACAGAACATTATATGTCCACAGCTTCACGGTATCTGTGCTGCCCTGCTTCAGCCTCAGCTCTGCCCTGTGCCTTCCCCGAGCTGCCCTCTCAGCCCTTGGACAACTTTTTGTCTGCAGTGGGGCACCTGGCTGCTCTCTTGGGACAGCTGCCATTTCCAAAGGGCAGGCAGCATTTACCACTGCTCCTGAATCCTTCAGGCTAGATACTTCCACAAAAGGAAGACAGTTTCCTGCTGCCATTGACAGGCTCCAAGGTGCTGGGCTCAACATAGCTAGTCTGAGATGCATTTCCTCATACCTCATTTCCAGAATATGCTGAAAATAAAACAAAAACCCTCAAGATCTTCCATGTGCTACTTCTGCCACTCCAAATTGTGACTTGATTATAAAACATTTTACATGCAATAACTTCAGAAAATACACAGATTATCTTTTTCCTTTTCATGTTGCCTAATGAGTCACACAAGTATCACTCCTGAAAAACACAGAAGTGACCTTACAAAGAGGTCTGTTCATCACCTTGCTACTCAAAGCTAAATAATCAGAATTCTGGTTTTAATCATACTTCATCATTTCAGACACCAAAATTATTAGTCAGCGACACTCTGACCACTGGTATTTAGAAACACGAACTCCATAATTGTAGCTAATAACTGCTGCTGCGGAGGTTCCTATCATCACCCACGAAGGGTCACAGCTCCCCAAAACGCGTGCAGCCGCTAATAACATGCTGCGGCACAGGAGGCTGACAGCCTTTAATGATGAATTAGGCCAAGATCGAGGTCTCGGTACAGCGCACGGTCCCACGGCAGACTCGCTAACCACAGAAGTGGCGAGCGAGCCAGCGCCGGGTTTTTGGATATGACTGTGACGCATTAGCTTGTCCCGTGCATTTCAGCAGCAGGAGCAGCAGACTCGCCGAGTGCGCTGACTAGCCACAGCCTTTCCCAAGTATTTTATGTTGATATTTGCTTGGAAGGAAATGCAAAATAATACCACAGAAAACACTGAAGATAAAAATGGTGAAGAAAAAAAAAAAAAAAAGAGTTGTAAGCTGTAAGTGTACCAAAAAGCTCTTTAAAGTCATTTAAGAAACAATCTCACCCTTAGTGACCAATTACTTGATGCTTGCATTTTCACGATACCTCAGGCGAGTAAGAGGCAGCTTTAATCTTAGAAACTCCTACTTAGGAGTGCGCTGGTGACATAACTGAACTTAATTTTGTGTTAACAAACATCACTGCTGGGAAAGAAGCCTGTTATTTCTCCATGAGCTAAGAACTCCCATCACACTTAAAGGACTCTGCTCCTACGCATGCCAGACGTGGGCCTGCGCATGTATCAGCCTGACCACTGCCTTCCCCATGTACAATATGAAAACGTACTCCAAATAACAACTGGAGACAAATAACATTTCTGTTCGCTTCTAACAAGAAAACACCACACACTAATCCCAAATTTTGCTCACATTTGGCTAATGAAAAATGGTGCTTGAGAAGAAAGAGCATTTACAGTAAAAGGTAGTGACCATTCTAAATAAATTCATCTTGCTTCAGGTTTAAATACCTTCAGCCCTCACTTGAGCACTATCACAACATTGCTAAGGCGATATATTAGCAGAGAGAGACATAAAAAGTATTTTGGTACATGAATACTATAAAAATTAATACATAAGCAATATTTGCTCAGAAACTTCAAACAGCATTTTTATAAGCAGGAGTTGAACACAGAAGTAGGTCACATCAGTTGGAGCTGGCATTCCCAGAACCCTGGGAAGAGTTAAATCCCTCCTGTACACACAGCTGAATGCTAGAAGCTCATTTATGTAAGCTGTTACAGGACTTGCAGCAATTCAGCAACACTCAAGATTTTTGTGATCTGGTCCTAGAAACAAAATTTTAAGGCTACAAACTAGGCAAAAATAAATACAAAATACTCAAATGCATACCTAATGCTTGACATACATTCCTTCCTAAAAATAACAAATGTGCATTGGTGCAGGCTCTGCTAACAAGAGCGAAGCTACCCATACTAAATACAGGCGCAGCAGCACCCTTTGGCTTCTCACACCACTCACACTGCAATCAAGACCAGGCCACGGGAAGCCAGTGGGAGCCCTTTCCAGCAGCTTCACTGAGTGCTTTTCTTTTTTTTTTTTTTTTTTTAAATCTATTTCTTAAGTAGAAAGAATACAGAGCTAGTTAAAAAGCTGAAAACACAACAAAAACACTTTTAACCTGTCAATACTACATCAATTTTGAAGTCAACAATAGTTAATTAATTCATTGCTTAACTCCTCTGGGATGAAGAGATGAGTTGGCTTTGCCTATGAATTGCTCTAAATATTAATTTTTTGCTTGCCTACTGGGACTAAATCAAACACAGTTAAAACGGTTACTGTGGTTACAGTGATGAATCAAGAAAGAAAAAGTTATTTAATCCCTGAAATACAGATGAAAAGCCTACAGAAAACAGCTCAGCACCGCAGTCATTTACATGACAGGAAAACAGCCCCACACTCCATGCAAATTTCAAAAGCAATGGTCACAAGCCCAAATCCTCAACAGGTTGATATTTTCCTTCAATATTTTCAAAGTGTATAACGCTTGCACATATTATTTCTTCATCAATATCCATAAATAGTTCTATGCCTTCTTGACAATCATGACAAAAACTGAATGTTTCATTTAATAACTACTGAGGGAGAAGAATTATAATTTAACCAATTAGTTAAATATGCCATCTAAGAATTTATTTTTTTTACTAGAAGAGCAAAGGATATGCTTTTTCTATACTTTATACATTAGCTTGTTAAAGTCAAAATTATATTAATAGATTTTTCCATGTGAACATAACATTGCTATCACAACAAGGTTCATCCAAATTGTTCTGCACGTTAAGTGACACTGCACACATGTAAACAACACTACAAGGAGAACAGAACCCACAGCTTTGAGCAGAGATATTTAAAACAAAAACCTGAAATAGCATCCTTTTAAACCATGCAGAAATGCTGAAAGGCTCTAAAAGAAACTGCAAATAGCTATTGAGCCGCACTACGGTATCCAGCACTGCCCACAGGGCAGGCATTCCTGCAGCAAGGCTTGCAAGTCTTGCTCGAGCCTCCCCAAAGAGGCCCTGCTACACCAAGGCACAGCAAGAAATCAGAGCAGAAGGGAAAACTGAGCTCATTTGGAAGTTACAGAAAGAAATTATGAGGTGCTGTCATTATTTTAATAGCCACTGCAGCAAGGACACTAGCAAGGGTTTGGTTTTCTCCTTCACACCCGCACATCTCCTATTCCCCGAGAGCACTGTGGTCATTCTCATCTACACTATCCAACTCTAGCAATTTGCTGAGCAATAACAATAACTCATCTTATTTTTATTTTAATTAATTGCAGTTTCGCCCTCCATATTCCTCACCAAAATATTTGCCAAAAGCAGAATACTAAAAAAAAAAAAAAAAAAAAAACACAAGAAGTGGAATATCATTACAATCTACTATGATAAGCATTGGTATTACTAAAATTACCATGTTCATTGCTTCAGTAAAGAGTCAAGAGATGCAGTCCTCCCCCAGCCTGACAATAGAGATTAAATAAGCCCAAAACACAAACATGTGTTTTACGTGAAAGTTTCCTCAAATTTTTAGAGCATCTTTTATTGAAGGCCACATTCATATTTCATTCTTCTCTCTCTCACCTCTAGCAAGCATTAGTTTCAAACAAAACCCACTTGCAGTACAACCAGCTTCCTCCCAGCCCTGCCCTGTTGTTTCCACGTACACGAGGAATGAGGCAGTCTAAGCAAGCATAAATATTTCAGCACACTCCAGGCTTTTACGTGTCACCAGCCTTCGAAGGCTGGAGCTGCAAGCAGCTATCTGCAAACAACCTCTGCTCCTGCTATGAACAGGGGTTCACCCAACTCCCACTGAAATTCAGTCTTTCAGGTTCCACAGACTAGCAGTAATCATCAAATATGAATTATTAAATGTAACTATAGAGACTCTGGAATTAGACATCAAGCCCACATTTTTGTTGTCTGACTACACTGAGAAAAAGCTACTTAAACAGCTCCAGACAGCATTGTTTCTAACATTAACTTGCTCATTGGAAGATCTTTTATTATCCCCTGAAGATACAAATAAAGCGAATACTAGGTATTTAAATACAATCCAACAGGTCATTTCTATATTGCTAGTCTGAGAGAAACTGATCCAGAATTCTTCCATAAAGCAATACAGAAACGATTCTGAATTCCAGTAATATTTACCCCCTACCATCTTTGTCCTGCTGAGCTGCATCCAGGTTACAGATAACATTTCAGGCTCTTCTGACGAAAGATCTGAGATTTTTGAGCCACTTGCAAAGTTCTGGGTCACCCCTCACCAGGACTTTCTACATTTTACACGCAGCTAAGAAAATAAGTGATTCACTCGAGACGTTTTACCTTTTTGTTCCTCAGCTCACTATTTAATGCATACAGAAATGATACCTAGGAGTAATATATGAAATTCTTCACACTGCAATATCATCTAAGTTATGCTGTTGTTGTGTTTAATGTGACAGGTATCATCCACATCATCCTTGCTAGCCTAGTAAAATGCAGCTGCCTGGTAAAATGCAGCTAACCACCATATCTCTGAGAAGGGTAAAGATCTACTCCTTTTAGCCCAGATATTTTACAGAGAACAAGCTATTTCTTGCCTGGGGACAGCTATTGCAGTTATTTCCACCTCCCACTGCTTCTTTAATAAATGAAACACAACCTTTCAGCATTCTTACTTTGAATGAAAACAGGTGACAAAAAAAGGAAAAAAAAAAAACCAGAAAAGAACATCACTACTGTAATTCTGAAGTTATCCACATTTTGCATCCCAGCAACAGAGCGGGTAGAGAAGGGGAGTCCACGTGCAACTGGGCTTGCTGGTCCATTGCTGGTAAGAGATCCTCAGGGCAGGAGTGCACAGAACAAATGAATTCTCTCTTTTCATTTTCTTCCTGCACTAACGCTGTTATGCCCAAAACACACGCATAAAAGAAACAAGTTCCCATGGACCTCATTAGCCATTTCATCCACTAGCAAGTATTGCCATCTAACACAACCTAGGAACCCATTTTTTCCACTTTTTCTCCCCAGGCAAGGGGAACAGTGTGGTTTCGGAGCAAGCCTGCATTTCCAGGTCATCTGAGAGAACAAGTTATTTCAATCACATTACTGTTAGTCAATCACAGAAGGGTTGAGGTTCAAAGGGACCTGTAGAGATCTAGTCCAACCACATGCACACACAGGGACACCTAGAGCACGTGGCACAGGGTGACATCCAGGCGGATTTTGAAGATCTCCAGAGGAGACACCACAACCTCTCTGGGCAGCCTGTTCCAGTGCTCTGTCACCCTCACAGGAAAGAAATTTTTCCTTAAGTTTCTGTGGAACTTCTGGTGCTTCAGTTTGTGGCCATTTCCTTTTGTCCATCACTGGCCACCACTGAGAAGAGGCCAGCTCCATCCTCCTCACTCCCTCCCTTCAGGTATTTATAGACACTGCCCAGGTCCCCTCTCAGCCTTCTTTTCTTCAGGCTGAATCATCGTGGTTATTCAGCTAACACACACACAAACACAAAATATAGAATATTTTTAAGTTTCAATGATGAGAAAGCTTGCTTTACACTGAGGCATAGTGGGTTTTTTCAAGAGTAAGTAATCCTGTAAGAAATGCACAAGCAATCAACAGCCTTATCTCACAGGAATTTGCTTTAATTGAAAAAGCAGGTACCGTAATGAAAAGATTTTAAACCTTAGTTATAAAAGTGCTGACTCATCAGTGCTCTACTGCAAGAGGCTTGGTGCAAGGTATTTTAAGTTATACATATTATATATTATAATATATAAAGTACACACAAACTGAAAAAGGAAAAGTACCATTCAGAGTGTGAGTGCTATAGACAAATAATAGAAAGGATCAAAAGTCTATGAAGGAGGTCTTCAAGGACAGAAAAAAAAAAAAAAGCATCATGTAACTTTGCCCAAAGTCCTAATACACTCGCTCAATAAGAGTAGGAGAATGAAGAGCACATTATTAGGAAAGACTTTTTAGAATCACCTTACTATGTAAAACATGATTTTAGGATTAAAATCTTTAAGATAAGTCCATTTAGAATCCAAAGTCTAATTTAGCAGTAATTTCTATCCTCACACAATTTTGAATAACTCCAGGTTTTCTTATAAAAGAGGCATTAATTTTGCCATTACTATAAGGCAGTAAAGGAATAAATTGTTAATTGGGAGCCTAGTTCTGACAAGCCTCTGGAGGGTGAATGAATCCAATGTTCTTGACACCAGCTATTCTGCAGAAGTGTTTTAAGCCACTTCATTTAAAGTAAAAGTTTATAAGCACCTTAGCAAGGCAGTTCTCTCCCTACCACCCAGCTAAAGGGAGAATCACTCACTGTCTTCCTGCAGGTTTTCAAGACCACGATGGAAGTGCTGCATTGAAAACACAGCAAGCCTGTCCTGCACTCAAATAACTTGAGCTTTTCATCATTTGCGGCTGACAGGACCAATGGTGAGACACACTGCTTTGACTACAAATTATTGGAAAAATAAATATGACTATTTGCTTTAAGTCATCACTTGATCTTGAGATTTGCCATCAGTTTTTCCTCACCTTTCAAAGGGACACAGAACTGCAACTGCTATTGCACTTTGAACCCCTTGGCTCTATAGAAGTCAAAGTCCAAACCCACAAAACAGCTCTCGGTTTCTTCTAGTTAGAAGGATAACAGAATGTTCCTAAATTATAGGAATTTCCACTTACTCACTAAGTGATGTTTGCCCACTGAAGTTAACAGGTACCCTGACTAGTTAATTTAAGAATTGAAGATGAGACAAAGAGATACTTCCAGTGACGGAAGACTATTTAATCAGTCCAATTTAAGCTTGTGCAATTAAAAAGACATTGTGCACGTTCTAATCTTGCACGCAGTAATGTTTACAAGAACATGCACTGACTGAAAACTGCAGCAAATGATGATGAAGAGTGAATGCACAGAAGTCAGAACCTCAATATACGGCCTCTCAATGTACTCAGAATAGAAGAAACTCTCTCCTTTTTAAAGTCAGAAGGTACTCAACAACAAGGAAAGGTGACCTTTTTAACAACAATATTTTAGTTAGTATTTCAATACATCCTCAGTACTTCTTCTAAGCACTTGATCTCCCAGTTCAGCGGGGAGGGAGAGGCGAGAATGTTTCCCAAAAGACAGCCCGAAGATGTTACTGACTACACCAAGAATCAAAATATAAAAGAAAATTATGAGTTGTAAAGACAATCCTTTAAGCAGACATAACTCGCATCCCTGAGACCCGATTTTCAGGGGACTTTATGGTATCGCTATTAACGAAAGTGTAAGTAATTTCCATAGAAAGTACACATTTGTGTCACCACCACAAGAATGAAATCAGGACAGCCTGAAAGCAATTACCCGACAAACATACACTGAAGCCCACAGAAAAGTGGTAAGGCGGTGGACATTAAAAATCCTTTCCTTCCTGTATTTCTATCTGGTAAAGATATCAGAGTGCCATCTTTATTTTATTTTATTTTATTTATATTCTTTAGTAGTACTGGGTAGAAGTAGGAAAAGGTTGTTTAACTCATTTCTATTTATGACAGACAACAGTACACCCAAAGTTATACTCCAATAATGTAGATCTCCAGAGCACATCCTCTATGCTAGGAGAAAAACTCCTTCAGACCCACTCCAAAATTTTGAAATTAACTTCTGCAAGAGCTAAGAGATCACCTGCTGGGCAACCTCCTGCTCCCAGTGGAAGATAAATGTGACTAGAGTTTTTTCAGCACACACGCAGAGAAAAACCTAGTTAAAGAAAAATACAAAAGACAATTAAGTCCTTACCACAAGAAAGTTGTTTAGCCCTATCACTTTAAATTTCTCCCAGGAGAAGAGACAACATACATGGCATTTTGTCACTGTGCCCTATTTACCATCTAAAAAAGCAAACCACCTCTTTTCCTCTCTTCCCCTCTCCTGTCTTCTACTCCCCTTTAGGTACCCCTAGAAATATTGAGGTTATCAACACTTTTACCATTAGCAAGCTTCAATACAGGTAATAGTTTTGAAATATCATGGATATTGCTTTCAGATTCTTGTACAGTTTGTTTAAAAAGGATACAAAGAACAGCATTTTTGGTTTTGTAAAAAAACTGTGGTTCTTGAAGGAAAACAGATTTATGTACAATTGCACATAAAAAACTGAATTGAAAAAAATAATGTAAGAGATTTGTCAAAGAAAAAGTAGTATCTATATAGCAACTGCTCCTATTTTCTACCTGACCTCAGTCTTGCCTGCTTTGAACTTCCAGAAGAGAAGGACACAGTCAACATTTTTAAACATCATTTTACAGATGAGGTCTCAATTTTCTTTTTTGGAGGGGGCAGGGGGAGAAAACTTGTTTCAAGACCTATAACTGTATTAAGAAAAACAGTAATTGTTAAAACAGCTTTGAGATAACATGGGGAAGAAAGGTGAGCTTTTCCATAAAGCAGCAAACAAAGAATTACCAGTTAAAGACAAATATGGGCAATACTACCTTCTCCTTTCCATAAGCCAGCTTTTTTATGTCACAGAGAAATATGTACTCGCCCATACTTCTGTTGTCTGAAATGCTCCTGATTTTTGTTGTATATGCTTAACACCACAGCCTGCTGTCAGTAGAAATCAAGACAGAACAGAGCAAGTTGTGCCTTCCACAAGCCTGCTGCTGCTGAAAATAAGTTATTGTGACATGTCTCACGTGACTTTTTTATTTTATTTTTTGCTCTTTCTTAATCTGGCTTATGTGCAAAATTAGACTGATGTTTCAAGAGTGTCAGGTTGTCAGAGGAGAACATGACAGAGCTACTGTGACATGAAACATGACAAGGAGGAAGATTAATCATTTTCAAGAAAGTGAAAACTTTTACAAAACGCACAACCATGTGTCTCAAATTTGTTATAGCAGGTGAAAGAAATTGAATACTGATACAGATCTGCTTCATGAATTCTAGTTAATTAAAAAATTAGCTCATTAGAACAGCAAACATAATTTGAAAACAAAGACTGGATGGAGTTAAGAGGTTCCTTAGGGCAAAAGTATTTCATTTTAAGGGAGAAAAAAGAAAAACAAGAAGGTAGAATCTTTTCATTCACATGTGTTTTCAAAATACACACACCTGAAACAAGTTACTTCTTACTTAGCACCATACAACACTAAATTCCCAAAGAAGAAGCAATTCTGCTGGGAAGACAAAAAGATGCAAGAATTTGGTTGTAAAACAAAATGCGGTTCCTTCCATGTTCAAATAACATAGTAAGCAAAACAGGCTTACCAAAATAATTTAAATATTTAAAATATTTATTTTGTTAATTTAGATCAACCTTAGTGTGACACACACCTAATTATTTTCCATCTCTATTTCCATCACATTTCCATTTCCCACTGGATTGTGTCCTAATATTGGAATGATTTCTCATGTTTGTGCAAGTGGGTCAAGTATTAGCTTATTTATTAGACATCAAAAGGAAGAAAAGGTTAGTGCACGCTGCTGTTAGATTTGCAATCTCTATAGGGAAATCAAAAAGGAAAAACAAGCAAAATGCAAAGCAAGTTAATATAAAAACGTATCCCAAAAAACATGGTAAGAAACAACATTTTTCTGATTATGGAATTTTAATTCCTGAAGTGCCAAGATGTTTTATTCCTATTGCAATGCTTGAATTTCTCCGAGGGAATGAGAGTTAGGGAAATGGGAGTTTATTTACTCATGAACTACTTGCGGAAGCAAATATAAAAGTGTTGCCCCCTTTTAACAGATGAAGGGGTCTTCCCTTCCCTGCCCAACACATCTAGCAAATCCTGTCTGTGTGCACTGTAGTTAAACTACTGTTTGAAAAATAGTTCCCTATCAACCCTTTTTCCCTTTCACACATTTCAACCCAATTAAAGACGAGAAAGATTAGTGTGAAAAGACAGTTAATTTTAGAAAATTTATGCATAAACCCAAATGTGTTTAATTACTTCAGTATTTCCCACATGTAGGAGAATCATTTCTAACTAGGCTGCAAAACAGTGTTTTAAAAAGTAAAATCTGTGACTGAAGTAGCCCAGTACAGAGCTATCAAGTGGATATCAAATTAAAATTTAGCTTTTAATATACTTCATTTTCCAACAGATTTTGAAGAAAACCTAGAGAGCAGACTCAAAATTGTTGCCTTACATGCTTATCAGGAGGGTGCAGTAACATTCCTTAAGGACTCGTGTGCTTACGACAAAATGAGAAGCTCCTCTCCCATCTTCCCTGTCCTCCCGCTGCCCTTTCAGAGCGGTAGAAACAAGCTTGGAGTAAAACCCAAAGCACGAGGTCACTCTGCCCCTGGAGGAGGCCATTCCACCACCCACCGAGACATGGCAGAAAAGGGAATCTGCAAAAATAAAGCCAACAAATGAAGCAGAGAAGTCCTGGTAACGGAAACTTGGCATCTCCATCAATTCTTACAAAATGGGCCAAGAAGGTACACTTGCAAAGGTGTCTGAGGACTTTTTTTTAATCATTTAGTTATTCTGGGGAGGGAAAAGAGGGGAAAGGAGAAGATACCCAAGCTTAAAAGGAAAAAAGTATTTTTGAGTAGGGTTTGTTGATTCAGGCTTGAGAGCTGATTTGAGTGCTTTAGGTGCATGCCTTCAATTTCCTAGAGCCATGTCTGTGAACACCTAAATTCATGTGTGTTATTTTCTACCAACAGAACTCAGCATGAATCTAATTGGTGTCATTATCCATTTTCCCCACAGTCAAATCACACGTGCCAAGTGTTTTCCTAGGCCTAAGTCTCTGCAGTCTTTCAATGTTGCCTCAGAGTTCTTCCAGCCAGGAGAAACTACATAGCACCAAACAGAAGTGCATCTTTTTTGTTCACAACTGCCCTCATCTCTTCCTACTTCACCACTGAAGTACCTGAGAACTCTTCCTTCTCCAGTTACAATAGCACCCTTAAAAGCCTTAAAAAATTAGCAGACAATGCACCACTTCTTTCAAAGATAAAATTTACTCCCAAAGGCAAGGGCCAGTATTTTTTGTTCATAAATACTGCACTTAGTCTTTGGGAAAAGCACTGGGTGCTCAGGCACTATGGAGAGCACATATACATTGTTATATACTCTTTTCCAAGTATTTCTGGGTTTTTCAAATACTTTAAATGGTCTATGTATGTGCCACATGAAAAGGTCCCTTAATTCTATTTATTCACAGCTTCATTCAGAGCTGAGGCAGAAGCATTAGGTTGAAATAGAGAGCAGCTCAACTCAACACATGGTGTAGTTAGAGGTGTTACACCACGAGCCACTGCAAACAGAGTATCTTACAAATGCTAAAGTTCACCCAGGTAGATAAATGAAAGAATATTACCTTGCTACAAAGCGTGGTGAAAGAGAGAACACAATATCTACAAATAATAAAGAGTACGTGATTGCATTATTTAGTTGTTCGGGTTATTTATATTTTGCACCAGTGAAAGCCACTAAACATAGTAACAAGCAACAAAACCTAGAACACTTTTTTAAAGAATAAATTTGCAATTAAGCACGAATCAATACCTAATTGTACCAAAATTGCTTTTCATATTAAGTTAGAAGAGGTATCCTTGTTATAAACAGCTGTTATCAGTTTCTCATTCACAAGCTACAAAGACACCAGCTATTAACTATAAACTGAAATAAATGGTAGATGATTCCCAAATCCACACGTTTAAACCTGAAGTGGTTCAACCGCTGAAAACTTTGGTGCATTCAATATATTGATTTCACCGCTGATTTTTTTCAAGCCTTTCACAAAGTTCTCTCTTTAGATACACATGTAAAAGTGCATTTAACAACACACTGGCCCAGGGCTCTGCCAGAGGTCACGTACTCTCGCTGACGAGTGAGCTGCCTCGTGCACGGAGCAAGGGACTCCGCTAGTGCTCCCAAGCCAGTACCAGCTTCCAAGAGCAGGGAGAGAAGACAGGAGCAGAGGTTAATATTTTTGGGACCTTACCCAAAATATTTAGCACCAGGAGCTCAGCAGGGCTATGTCACTGCCAACCACAGGTGCCCCACGTGCTGCCCAGCAGTGGGGAAAGGAGCTGCTGAAGCCCAGACAGGTGCATAGTGCAGGGTCTGCAAATACTGCGAAGGAAGAGGATGAAAGAGGAAACAGCACGGCAGTCAGCAGCATCGTGCCCAAACGGGAGCACAAAGAAAACGTCCCAGGGCAGCTGGCACTGCACTTCGTGTAGCACCTCGCTGTAACGCACACGGGAAAGAACAGAACGCACGCGGGAAAGAGAATCTCAAACCAACACAGCTCCGTAAAGTCACACAGACCCTTGGTGAAAGCATTTTAACAACCTGGTCCCTGATGCTACCTGCACCATCAAAGGGCACTCCAGTTTGTGGCAGATCCTCTCCACAAACAGTAAGGTTTATTATTAATTGCTCTGAGCCAGCTCTAACTATTGTCCTCCAACACCTACCTCTTGCAATTCCTTCAGCTCTACAGCTGCTCTTCCGTAAAACACAGGTGATGAGGTTTAATAAATCCGTTTATCATGAAGTGCCAAAAAAAAAAAAAAAAAAGATATTTAAAATATCCCTTATGTGCTCTAGTACTTTGCCAAAATCCAGTGATCTCCTTTAAAACTTGGCAATCTCAGCATAGATAGACAGTTGCTTGCCACATTTCTCTGAAGGAGCCTTTCAGACTTTTAGTGTTAGACTTTATTAGGGAAACTGTCTTGTCTGCAATATGTTCATCCAACCAACTCTCCTGTATCATTTTTTTTTTTCTGATAAGATGGCAGCCAGAAACAAGGGAATTACATGAAGAAACATGCAGGAATAAGGAATGCAGGCTGCATCTTCAGCAATGGGGGCTATTCCTTGGAAAATATGACCCTAAAGATTTCCCAGGCATAATGGGCTTGTCACAGACCAGAGTCTCTCAACATTGGCAGTTGATAAGAGTCATCTATTTTGTTGTCCTTCAGCTGCACAAGGGAAAAGGTAGCAGTTATATGGGGCAATTATTCTTTTGTACACTATTAATATAAGTATAATGCATAGTTTGGGATGTCAAATTAAAATGTGTAGGGATGTGTGTGTACATACACAGACATGCATGGGAGAGAAACAAAACAGAGGGAGGCCAGAGGGGAAGGAAGCTTTTCAACAAGTGACTGTAGGAACTCAGTCGTTTAGTTTTTCCAAACTAAAAAAGAGAGGTGATGATACTGTATTTTGATGATAAGGCATTTCACCAGAACAAACATTTAGACACCTCTTGCTACTTAAACAAGAATTGATGCTAAAAACTGATATTGAACATATTTAAACTGAAAACAAAGTACAAACTTTCAGCAGTGATAGTAACTACCCCTCCAGTTGTCTCTACTGAGAATCCGACTCTCCTTGCAGATCCGCTGAACATTTGGCAGCTGCTCTCTAGGTTGTTTTTTGACTCTTCCATAGGAGAATGGACTCAATACTATGTTAAAGCTCATTAAAATCCATCCTATTTGGTGAAAGTCAGAATTAATCAGGAAATGCTCTTCAAAAAGCTCAGAAGCTCTGCATGACAGTCAGTTTAGCTCCTATGAGGGGTGGAATCAGTCAAAGCAAACTTGTTTTTGTTCTAATGAGGAAAAAAAGAGAGCCAGAACTTCAAATATTTTGTAAAAGCAAAATGTTGGCTTTTTTGTCTACCCTTACAAGAGGCTTGACTACATAATCCTCCCTTTTGGCTTAAGCTACTGGGATCAATGAACAGACACAGATAACTCTTTGAGGAACAACAAGTATTTCAAACTACTACCAATCCACAAGCTTCAGCTGATTAGTTACTTATCTTTATTTATATTTATAGTAAGCAACACAAAGAAACTCAATTGTAAAAATCAAACTATTATTTTCATCCTACATTCAGTTGTGCTTATCTGCCTACACTTATTTGCCTACATGTGGGCTGCAAAGTAATGTGAGGAATGAACAAAAAGCACACCCACCAACACACACAAACCCCTACAACCCACAGGCACCCAGGGAGCTCATCCCAACGCTACTTCAGCAAGAGTTCTTTTAATCCTGACCTCAGATGAACCGTCTCAACCACAATACACATGCTTACCCGCTCCTTACTGTGT
>JAWLRI010001081.1:1058531-1095686 GCA_034781795.1 Crypturellus tataupa
GCAAGAGTTCTTTTAATCCTGACCTCAGATGAACCGTCTCAACCACAATACACATGCTTACCCGCTCCTTACTGTGTCGATTTTGCAGCATCCTGCAGGAGATGAAACTTAACTGCCTCTGTACCCAAAGCAGCAAGCATTTAAGCAGCACCAATTCACCCATCCCAACACCAACTCTGTACCCTAAGAGAGCAGCAACATTAATTTATCTACCCTCATATCAACTCCATGCATTACACACTCACGTACAAGATGACAGGGGCATAGGAACAACAGGCAACTTAAATATTTATGTTGAGACTATTCCAGAACTAACTGAAAACAGAGCTAAGCAGCCCAGTCTCTTACAATTTAGGTCAACGCTTGCTTGTGCAATGCAAGGAACAGAGCTCTAACTCATCCTTCTCCAGCCCATAAGCAGGAGTGATGGTAGCTGCACTCTTACCAGGTGTACTCAGAAAGTAAAGCAAGTTAAGTTTTCAGGGTCAGAAGATTATAGTGCAGAAATACAACACACTAAAACCACTTGAAATTTGCAAATGATTGGTCCTTACGCCAAATAAAGTCCCAATACTAATTATATCATGCCACACAAGTAGGTTTTTTTTTGTTTTAAATGGCAACAGCTCTAAAACCACCAACTTATATTGTAGGCAGCAGGAGGCAGGTTCAAAACAAGTCAAGGAAAGCATTCTTCAGGTCAAGGCAGTTCAGACTGCAGAGCCCTTTGCTCATCTCCCAAAACAAACACTGTAGTGCTTTTATTGTCAGATATTTGGACTTCATAAAAGAAATAAACACTTCATCTCTGTCCAACTTTTCATTTTCTCTGTATTAGACTGTAGTTAATACATCTTCCACAAACTGGATTCAATTGTTCTATGCCATTTTACATATAATGCATAATACATTTACTAAGCAACTATGACAGTGCTTTAAAACTGATTCTTGCAACGTGATGCTATATTCAGAGTGGTTTGGGGCTTTTTTTTTTTTGTTATTGTTCCTTCCTTGGAATAAGGAACATACTGGGGAAAATGCCAAGTACTGGAAGTCTCAATAACACCCACTGTTTATAACACAATCAAATGTTAACAGAAGATAAAAATATTTCAAATGCTGTTTGTTATTCTTTAATTCTACCTTCTATGATATGAAGATATTTAAAGTATGTTTATATTCTCTCCCATCCTGCACAGAGTGGCTAGTGTTATTCATTAAACACCTAAGAGGCAGAAAAATTGGAAGCATTTAGTCATGTGCTTTGCATACCTGGATTTTTTTTTTTTTAAATGGGGAGTTTAAATCGCCCATTTTAAAATTATTTTTGAAATAAAAAGCCACAAGCAAAGCATATTCTACTTGCAATTTCAAGAGAATTTCACAGCATATGTTTCTACCCCTATGATTACCAGGCACTGGAGTACACTTATTGCTGCACAGCACTGCCAGCATCTCCCCCTCTTCTGCCACAGGGTCACCCCTGGGCACCTCTGCTCCAACATTTGTGCACAGTAACGTCAAGCGCTGCTCTACCACCATAATAGAGCTAGTTAAAAGACGACGAGCAAGCAACTCACAAACACTTTGGCACGAATGCTTACAATGATCCAGGTAATTTTGAACTCTCTTACATAATTCTCCCAAAGCCTCCTGACAAGTACACCTTTTTGTTTTTTTAAACCAATTCTTGGATCAGCTACAGATCCAATGCACAAAAGAAATTTTTCAGATAGATTACGCACTCTACTCCCAACTCTTACACTACTTCTTAAAAAACTCTAAACTGTAGCCGTACTCATAACCTCACTAGTATTGCCGAAGGAAAGCTGGCGTTCCAGACACCACAGTTATCAGCTTTTTCTTTCCTGAATGTGGCCAGTGTGGGAGGTTTGGACATTGCACTGGCAAGGCTAATCAGCAGTGACAAAGCCCTTTCTACCATAGCGTAATCCTTTTACACACAAGATTTTTCTTCCCCAGGAAGGTGAGGATCAACTCTTCTGCAATATATTTGTCTTCTTGAAAAAGGGCTTCTTGCCTGCCAATCTCTATTTCTAAGACAAAGTAAATAGAAAAGACCACAGGCCTATCGAAACCTAATCCTGGACATTTAACACTTACTGACACTTACAGAGCAGGAGGAGCAGAGCTGTCAAGCACACAATTCATCACACAGAACAGGTAGGATCCTCCTGGACTACTACCAGCTTGGGGAAAGAGTAAAACCCCAGAGTGGGAAGATGCCTGAGTTAACACAGCGCAATTCTCAGAAAGGGTGTTTAAAAAACAGCAGCAATAAGTGGCAATAAGCAAAAGGAGCCTCTTCACCCAGAGGACAGTGATATTATTAGACAAGCAAAAGACAGGAGCGTCTGGATCCCAGGAGCTTGTGAGCTACTGCAAGCAGAGGCAGACAGCTGAAGAAAGTAATCAAGTGGAAGCTGTAATAGTTTCCCAAGGACATTTGTGTCCCATCCTGGTGTATGACAGTCCAGCTGCATGCAATTTGCAACTGATGTTTTCCTGCAGCATTTGCAAGCAAAGAACAGGGTCATGCCACAGTACCACAAGCCCCTCACAAGCCTCATGAGATGCCGTTTACTTCCAGGGCCCTCCTGGAACAGACACCCTTGAAGCGACAGCCCCCTTCCCACAGCTGCCAGGCATCGCTCATGCCATCACTTTTACATGTCAAGGCCAAGCTGGCATTTATGGAGTTATAAGAAGCAGAGAACATGAGCCATTCACCTAAGAGTGAAGGGACTGGCAATTCCATGTCCTCTGCTGCATCCCCAGCCAGCTCCTGGAGGGCTAGAAGGAAAAGGGAGGGCAGTCAACAAGACTACCATGTCTGTAAGTTTTCCCCTCATGAAAGGCCGAAAATAACTTTTAGGATAAAAGCTTTTGTGAAATCTTTGATGCACTGGTACACAGCCTTGATTCAGACAATATGACTTGTTCTGCAAGTCTCCCAAATTTCTTTTCCTGTTTAAACCAAAAATGTAATCACCCAGGCTCAAAGCAATTCTAGCTATAAAGGGGTTGAGTTGCCATAACTGGAGCTAATGCTTATAATAAATACACATTATAACCCTAACAGACCATCTTCTAATGTTACTGCACTTTCAACTAACTTTCTATTGAAAGCAATATTTTTTTCTAGTTTAAAATATGTAAGAATTTGGAATTTATCAGACTGGTTAAATTAAAGAAAAAAGCAAAAACAAACCCACACCAAAAAAAAAAAATCTACTGATAAATGATTCAGAGAGGAGAGAAAATACAGATAGACACCCCAGAAACACAGATGTGATCAGTGCAAAAATAGTTACAGGAATTTTACAATTGCCCTGTGAAGTAGCAACATGAATGTAAATGAATTAAGAGCAGAACCATGAAAATGAGCCTCATTACCCTGAAAGCCTTAGCCCTGCTCTGAAATGGGCTGTAAGGGACAGGGGACCTGACAGGTCTTTCAGTGCACCATGGAGACAAAGGAGAAGACAATATTCACAAGTTGAGGGGAGCTGTTTGGCTGTAAGGTCAACCTTACTAACATTCCTGTGTATAATATTAGAATTGCCCCTTTCTCTCAAGCACTGATTTCAAACTGTATCTGCACAAACTTCCACACATCCATTTAACACTGACAGTCGTCTGCACCTTTTGAATTTGATCCATACCTCATACAATTTGCTAAAATGACACTTTGAATCCCGTCCCTCTGCTTAGTCAGTGCAGCATCTCCAAGACAGTGAACAAACTGGGACTATATTTGTGAGTCATTATTTTTATCTTTATATTCCAGAATGTTCAATTCACAATTACTAGCTGCTTTGCTCTGCTCTAGGATAACCAAAAGACTCAGTTTTCTATCATTACCAGTATTTGAATCAATCTGTACATTCTCTATGTATGTGTGTATATATATATTTGAGTAAAAATAAATAATCTACAGCCACATACAGAAAGTCCTATGAATCTGCTCTACTTCGAACTATGCCTGAAGTTCATCATGAATTCTAATCCATAATCCACTTGCTCACAGCTGAGCAAGTTACTGAGCAATGGTCAATAAGCAGTAAATTTAACTAGTAAACTAGTCAAGTTTACACTTGCTTTGGACAACAGTGATCAGATTTTTTAAGTGTTGTAGCAATGCCATTTATTTTGCAATAAATCTGTTTAAGTTATACAAGTTACAGTGCTGACTCACTGCCATAAAAGAAAGACCTGCTGTTATTGCCTTTGAAAACACGGATCAAAGGTTTACATAGCAATGGGACAGACACAAAAACACACCCTTTAAGGAAACAGTCATGTGTAAACTTCGTTAGTGCTATAAACTCTCATAAATTTTAGTCAAAGACACTCTCACACCCCCTCCACCACTTAATTGAGAGTACAGCAATATGATGAAGGTCACTGGAATAATATTCACATTGAGTCTTTTAAGTTATATTAGAAAGAAACCCTTAGAGTATCTCACTAAAGAACTTGGGACTTTCGACTTCCACCCACGAAAGGTAAAACACATTGCTGTGGTCTACCCAATTACATAAAACAAAGACAGAGGCAGGTTTTGCAAGAAGTGTTGTCTAAGATTCAAAGAATAACCTCCTTCATGTTGTCAAAACTTGACTGGTATCGCATCGGTGTGCTACCTGTCATCTGATAAGCACTCCTTACATTGTGCAGAGATGCAGAACACCTGATTTTGCAGTACAAAAGAATTAGACCTTGGCCCACCAAGTTACAGGAAAAATATGAAGCTGCATCAAAGAAAGAAATAACCTGAACTGAAAGAAGGTAACTAGGGGGAGGTTCTGTAAAGATAAAGTCTTAGGAACAATCCTATGATATATTTTAACTTATTGACACAGAAGGTAAAAGAATTCAAGTTCTAATGGAATGTGTCTAAGAGAAACACAGAAGTACTAGCTTCTCCTAGAAAGGCAAATTGTCTTTACACAGCACAGGGAGATGGGATTCCTCGCTCAGATCCATTCCACGTGATTCTGAAGTAATTCAGTGCTTCCGAGTTGGAGCAGAAAAAAAAGGCACATCAAATACGTGAATTGCCACTGTGGTTGATAGCATGTCAACACTCTGCCACTAAAAAATATTTCTTTTGGAAGAGGAAAGAGTCATGAAAAATCTTCCCTTATTTCTATCATTCAGCAAAACAAAACAGGGGGAGGGGAAACACACCCCCACAGCACGTGTGAAAACAGGAACTAGAGAGGGGAAAAAGAGTACCTATGCACTGTGCTCCAAATAGTCACTGCTCCTGCCCAGGTAAGAGAAGCCAGAATTTCCTTTTAGGTTGTATCAGAAAGGATTACTTTCTGCTCTACGCATGTCAGTCAACAGAAAACTGATTTGGAGGAAAAAAACCAAAGTGTTCTTAAATACCAATCAGGCTTTTTTTTTTTTTGGCTGGGGGAGCATTGAAGCAGGGCATTTTTTGCTCCTTTCTTATTCATCACAATGTCCATCTCTGCAGGCAGTTTTGAGGGGGATAAGAAAATAAACAAAGCCTAGTTTCATACAAGGATTATAAATGAAACCAGTGTGTAATTTTAACTTTATACAGATCTGAAGATCCGATCGCTTGAAACTATGTACACTACACATGGTGATCAAAGCTGCTCACATAATACATTTCCTACCTACTTTAGCAGTTTGCCTTCAACAGCTCCAAGGTACCGCAGTGGATGGAGGCCCCTGGGTCCTGCTGCTGCCTTGTTGCTCTCGTTAGCACTACCCTGAACTGGGCTACAGGAGCTTCCAGATCATACAGACTCGCCTTACAGCTCCAATCGCCATGGGCTAAATATTAGATGTAAATGAAAACTTGGGAAGCCTTCCTTGTAGGTTGAACATAAAACGTTGCAAGAAGCATGTCATCTAAGAAAAACTTTTCAGAAGTGTTAATACAAAATGCGTTTGCACCATATGAAAGACTCCTTAGATTTTAGAGATGTAAAACATTAAGATCAGGAAAGTCTCAGTATTCTGAACCTCAGTTCTTTGATTCCTTATCAGTCAGTAATCTTTGTGCAGTCCCAGGAAAGCAAGCAATCGGAACTTGAAAGCATGACTGTTGTGACCTAGGCCAGACTAAACCTAGCAATTTCTGAAGCTTAGGACTTCAGTCAACAGCGTTTTTTCAGGCAACGTAGAGCAAGCCATCTTCTGTAATAGAGGAACTTCCAGTAAAATCATCAGCGACATAAAGGCATTAACCTGACTGCACAATCTAACGCAGTGCATCTAAATGACCATATAAAATAGAATTTCAGTTCATCAGAAAAGGTAGTTCCTATTTAAGTGTTAAAAAAAGCAATGACAGCAAATAAATCTGTTTTGATAAAAGCAGGAGAAACAAGAGAAGAAAAGTTGTGAAGGTTTGCAGATTTTTTTGTAATGCATTAATATAGAGAAATGCAAAAGTTACAGCTTCAGCATCTGATGGGATTCTATCATGTTTCAATTCTCCATCTAGAATTCTGTATCTGCACAACAATTGTCTATAAATCTCTATGTATATTTAGAGATCTTCAGTAGCATCACTACTGTAACTGTAAAAACTCTCTGGCACACGACATAATTCACTGGTGAAATGATGAGTTACTTTAAGAAAAGAGTCAGAATAGTTTGAAATGGCAGCATTAACTTAACCAAATACACCAATTATTAGCATACAATACAAAAGATATCGTTATTACATACGGCGAATGTATTTTAAACATATGGAAAGCAAAAGTTGCTTTTTTCTCTCCAAGATTCAGTGATATATATAGTTATCAAGATTTTTATCCTACACTTTGTTCTGGCAGAGCAACTCAGGCTAAAAGTGATTGAAGAGGCTTGGCTGAAGAAGATAAGCACAGTCCGCAAGACTTCCTTGCTTCCTCCATCCAGCCTTCTCCCGAGGAAGGAGCCCGACAAGCTCGGACAAAGCTGCCTCTCCTGCTGCAGCTGCCTTCAGCCACAGAGCCTGCCCTGTGGGTTAGGCTGGTTATCTCTCCTGGGACTCTTCCATCAAGAGCCTTGGAAAGACTTCTACTGTCTGCTAAGGGGTGTGCTGTCTATCAGGCCAGGCCACCAGCCGCTGCAGCAGCTGCTTCTGCTGCTGGGATAGGCCATGCTACCTTCTTCACAGCCCAGGCAACAGCACACTCCACAGTCTTCCCAAAATTTCTTTGCACTTTGCGTCACTTCACCCATGCTCTTCCCAAATGGTCCCAGTATCAGCTAAATTTCAGTCATCCTGATTCAAGCACCTCACCTGCATTTTTCCAATCTGAATGATCCACAGAATGCATCTTATTTTCAGATGTTTTAACAAAGTCTTGGAGGTTCCAGACTGTTCACACTTGAGGAAGGCATCTTCCACTCCTGCTTGTGCAATTAGCTACCCTCCGTTATACGAGTAGACAGCAAGTAGTGTTTGGGAATGAGATGAATCCCAGCAGGGGAAAAGGCAGGTCTTCAGAGAGGGACAAATACAGTAACACTATCCACTAACCAAGGAAAGTAAATGTAACATTGCTCCCTATTTTCTTGGTGAGGTATTTATCCCTCAATGTTATATTTTCCAGAATGCATATTTTTAGGAGATGTTTTGAGGAGGGGAGAAGCCCCAAGAGGGGCTTTTTTCCCTCTCCTGTAACTTAGTGGGACTTTAACAGAGAAGCAACATTTTACCTTGGTTCTCAAGTGCCCAATTGTGAATGTAAGAAATTATACCAATGTTGCTGAACAACTGTTCCATCTACCTTTGAAGAAAAAGAAAGCAAAAAGTCCTCCAGTCTTTGAATTACTGTAATTTAGGTCTTTTTATTAATGCCATCTTTGCGGAATGACAACAGAATAAAAACTGTAAAATGTTAATATTGAAGAGAAGCATACCAATAATTTTAAACTACACAACAAGGTAACTGAGATTATAACCTAAATCACTTCACTGATCAAATGCTGTCACTTGTGACAGTTCCCCAATTTTTTTTTTTTAATTCAAAAGTAGCAGTAAGGAGAAAAATGGCATCTGCTTTAGAAGAAGCAAAGTAAAACAGTGAAAAGTAATAATAATGAAAGATTCCAAAAAAGTCTAATGGAGACTGGAAAACAAGTCCATCTTTTAGAAACTTGATTGAAAAATTTCAAGCATACAGCAGAATTTGAAGGGATTTAGCCTGCTCAGCAAAAATTGAGGCTCTGGTCTCAATTCTCATCCCAAAAGACTCAAATTCAGCAGTCTCATCTCACAACACAGAGTTAGACAGCAAGTGGACTTCCCACAGAAAAACACTACTAGTCTAGTACAAGTTAATTTAACATTTATAATATTGAGTAATTTTTTAAAAGGATAAAAAATGAAGAGCTAAGATCAAAAACTATATAAAAAGGCTCTTGTTCATCTCTGTTTCTTTCAAAATTTCAAAAAGTACCTGACTAGTGGTAGTCATCTCAGTTGATAGTGGTGATAAATAATATGCTAAAAGGTTACTTTTTGCATTTTACATTTCCATTTGTATCTCAAACTACTAAACAAGCTTTTTTAAAAAAAAAGAAAAAAAGAAAAAGCCAACACCACACGATCACAGCACACACACTCTGTGGCTGGGGATCCTCTTCCAAGTTCCTAACCATTAGTAATTACTGAAAGGAAAAGAGAGGTCACTGTGCTAAAGGGCAAGCGCAACTTCATGCGAGAGTGTCAGAGCACTCTGAGCAGAGCTGCTCTTCTACTCCTCAAAAGTCCTTTTGAGCTCCCCAAAAGTGAATTTATGTTCACCTCCCACTACCAGACTTGACACATGCCACTTGTCCTGGCCCCCACACATTCCTCCACCCCAATTCAGCCTTACTTGAACTACCAGGTAGGGAAGATGTTTAGTGCAAGCAAGCAAGCAAGCATGAAAGCACACACTTTGGCTAAAAGTTGTCTCCTATGCTGAAATACCAGAGCCCCTGCCTTTTCCAACCTTTATAAACCATCAAATTAAGGTAAACTTTCCATTAGGACCAATATTATATTCCAGGAAGTTGGTGTACAGCAATTTCTTGCACACATTTTTATGCGAATTCATATGCCAGTTTATGTATTCATGCATACTAATGTTGCCTTAAATATGTTTAAGAGTCCATGTCTCAAACCTGAGCACAAGATTTTTTTTCTCCCCCACATACACACTCAGAAGGAATTTGCTTTCCTAAGAGCGAAGCTATTAGGGCAGCAGCAGGAAACTGCCCTTACAACAGGAAAGCTCCAAAGCACAAAGCCCAAACTGCTGGCGGCTGTTGAAGAAGCAAAATTACTACTAGCGATCCAGATCTTTGCAGAAGCAGCATCAATTTCTGAAGTGAAAGCTGCACAGGAATTCAAAGAACAGAACTTGACATAGGAGGAACACACCTATCAAGCTTATGTAGCAGTCACCCAAAAGAAGAGCGTGGGAAACTCCAATTCCTTTGGGCTGGAACAAAATAGCAGTGTTCTGAAAAGCAACAAAATAGCAATAAACATTCCACCTCCTTCACCGCTGTGATGCATAGGCCAACACTCCTGCACAAAGCACACCGCAGTACAAACTCATTATTCCCTCTATTTCTGTGGTCTTTGGGAGCCCTAATTGAAAAGCAGAACAAAAAGTCCTTGCCTCAAGCCATTTGCAAGCTAAATAAGATAAGGAAAGTAGTAAATCAAAGACATATTACAGACAAAACCACTATTTATCTGGAAGAATTTGTTTTTAATACTCATTTACAGCAAGAGGACACACTAAAAGATCTTTCCATAATAAGATTATGTTTTTTTTTCCCCCCAATATTTATCACTCACTTGTAAACATCAGCACATATGTTTACATGCGCTCACTTTTAAACATCAAGGTGGGGGGTTACAAGACTCCACGTACTTCTGTCACCAAGGAAAAGGCTCCAGGAGGAAGCAGCAGCACCTCCCACCCGCTCATCTCTACAAAACGCTAAGCTCCTCTCTGCCAGGGTTCATCCTGGCCCCGCGCAGAGATGTGCGGCCGGGGCTGCTCGCCTTCCCCTGCAATGCTCTCTGGTCACTTGGGCCCTCAGGCCACCAGGCAGCCGCGTAGAACGTGCATTCTCAGCTCAAGACAGATACTGAACACCTTTCCAGGAACAGTGTGACCCACATTCCAAAGCTGCTCCCTGCTCTATTTCATATTCATTACTTTAAAATGATAAAACATAAATAAGGAAATGAGAGACCACAGGTTTTGTTCCAAAATCGTGTGCCTTCAGTACAGAGGGTTAACTGCGCAGATTCATTCTTAAGGTATTTTAATTTTCAAATACACTGGCTGATTTAAGTATTAAACCCTTTAACCCACTTTAGAATTCTCAAAATTTGAAAGCACGAGAACTTTTAGTTTTGTGACAAATGGGCTATTACTTATTTTTCAAATAAAAGCACTTCAGAGAAGATTTACAGTTTACTACTGTGCTGAATATTACAGAACATTTTAACTTAGAAAAATAAAATTTTAGTGTTTATATAGTAGGAATCTTTATGGTCAAGTTTGCTTTTAAAGCTGGTAAAGTTGAAATAAATAGTTTTTGTCAAGTGACCCATGACAGTATCTATCAAAAAAAAAGACATTACACTGCATTAAACATAGAAAAGCTTACATTTTCTAAGATATATAGGTTAATTTATGCATAAAGACATTGTGTTATAGCTTTACATCTTTCAAGCTCAGTTTTCTTTAATAAGCTAAGGAACATTTGCCCAGGTGCCTGCTTGTTCTTAAAGCTATGAACTTATCTAGAAGCACATTGCTAGACCTGAAGTTTATTACAGAATGTTTCTACTAACCAGGAGCACATGATGGTGTTATCGCACATCCTAGAATGAAGTAACACACTTAAAAAATGGTTATTTTAATGATTAAGCTAATGAGTTCTGAACTTCCAACCTACATGGATGCAGTTTTATAATTACACAGCTTGAAATCCTCATCAACAAATCCAAATGCTCCTGAAACCCAAATCATTTTATAATCTTGAATAATGCATGGGACCTCAGCAGCAAGAAATTAAAACAAATTTCATAAAAATGCAAAGCTTCATAATCTATATTCTGAAAGAAGCTACATTACTGAAAGTATTGCTTAGTAAGTACTAATGATGGTGATTTATTTTCTCTCTCTAGTACTCACAGTTCAGATTCCACTTTAAAAATAAACAGACCAACTCCTACCAAAATATCATTGCATATATATGGTGGCTCACAGCATACCCTACCACACACGAGTGAAATCAGACATCTGCTTCCTAAACAAGCATTGGCTCAAAATAGCATAAAACCTTTCCTTCCTAGAAAGTGTGAAAACATTATATTTTTAAGAAAAGGCAGCAGCTTGACTGGCTGGCATACCATTTCATCAACAGGGAAAACAAAACTCTGCTTTAGTTCACCCCAAGGGCAGCAAATTGAAAACCCACATTTTTTTTCCTCCAAAAGAATCACCCCACTCCTCCCTCCAATTTACCCTTTTTTCCTATTTAATATAAAACCGAGATAAACTCAACGCCTCCTCAGAAAGGATTGGCAAGGTGCTTTTGAACAAATCAGGAAGTCAAAAAGCCTGGGCTCAAGATGAGGGGAAAAATGATCACTGCAGCCAGACTCTCCATCCTGCTCTGGAATTTTCCTTGTCTCGCTCTCTGGGGGAGGACTCCACCAGAGCAAGTTTTAAATGTACTGAAAAACATGACAGGATTTTTAAAAATACACCCTTTCTGATACTTCCCTTCCTTGGAGATATAAGTTGTATAGCTAATCACCAGATACCTGCAGACTATTTATACGCTGGGTCTCCAAGTTGCATGGAAGTTTTAGTCAGAGCAGCATTTTGGATTGATGCCATCACCACCCAAAACTAGCTAAGGTTACTTAAGTAAACAAATACTGGCAACAGTAATGATTTCACATTTCTAGATTTTTACTATGGAAAGCTACAACTGGAACAGCTCAATAGAAATAAGAAACAAAATTCTCCAAATGTACCACAGCTAAGACCACTGCACCATAGCTTTGGAGGCTGTAGCTGAAATAGAGAATAAAGAAATAAGGTCCACTTTGATTTTAACCTCTACAGAGTTTGACAGATGAATGAACTACTAATTATACATTGTTAAACATATTTTAAGCCCAATTTCCCCTGAGCTTTAAGATCTCATTTTTAAAAGCACACAAAAAATGAATGCAAGATGAGAAGCATTAAGCCATACGGACAACTACCTACACTGACTCAAGCAGAGACATTATCCACTGCCTTAAAATTGCACTTGGGGGGAAAAAAAAAAAAAAAAAGAAAAACATTAAAACCAAAACTGAAGAACAAAAACCCTTTCATGTCAGTTTTACTGAATTGCAACTTAATTTTTCCCACTGTGAACATATCAGGCTTTTGATCTCCCTGTAGTATCCCATTAGCACCACAGGAAGACACAAGCCTCGGCTGCCTCAGAGGAACAAGGTCTCCCTGACAAGGCCTTCGGTCTTGCATTCAAAAGCACAAGCAGGACGCTGACGGAAGCGCTATGCATCCTATGGAAGTTCAAGGCACCTATTTGCTACAACAGTGCTAAGCCAGTGAACGCACATATATTAAAACAATGACCCGGCTATAATATTCAGTCAATTATCACGATAAAACACTGCATACCAAAATATCTGGTCTACAATAACATGCACCATCTTATAAAGAGCCACATTTATATGTGTGCACACACACACACACACACACGCTTTGCTGCAGCCTTTACTAAAGGCAAAGGGCACATATAGCAGTTTGCATGCACTTCACACTTAAAATGTTACTTCCATATTAAAAGAAACTAAGATTAAGTTGCTTTCAGTGGTATCATACACATCTCAAATAGGTATTGTTACATCAGAGAGATACGTACTCCCTTTATAAAATTCTCTTGGGAAAAATTAGATAACTCCTAGAACAGCCAACTTAAACACGACAGCACATACTTCAACAAGAAAAATTTGTCTGTTGCAATTAAGTTCACACAACTCATTTTGTTTTCTCTGTACAAGGTTAATACTTTTTTGTATGACACAGACTGAATAAAAACTCTATCTGCATTCTTGTTACTAGAAAGTTATAGAACCCTAGAGAAAACACTAGAAAGCTCATTTACATAGAAACCTAAAGTTTGAAGTGAATTTCAATATCAAGTATGCATTACTTGCATATATCATCTAGTTGGGCATCAGATCAGAAGATAAAAAAAAAAAAAAAATCTGTCAAGTGTGACATTTTCAGGCTCTACTAACCCATTCAAAGCAAATATGAGCAAGCCAACTTCAAGGCTTTGCCACCGAATCTCAGAGAAGAGTTTTAAAACAGCAATATTAGCAGTGATGCTGCAACGCCCAAGAATTCCACCAGCTCTTACCTCACATACACACCCAAAACAAACAAACAAAAAAAAAAACCACAACTGAGTCAATTTTGCTTATTTCCCTGGTTTTTCTCTTTGTTTTACCACTGAATTCCTTCACCATCTAAGTGGAGGAGGTGTGGCTGAACAGCATTGTACATACGATGTTTTACTTCCAATTTCTTTTTCCATTTCAAAAGGAATCAACGAGTGAAAGGAAGAAAAAAAAAAAAACTATTCAAAGGTTGACTGACTTCCATATAACTAAATTTAAATAAACACAGCACCTTGAAGTGTGCAGTCACCTTCACAGCTGGAATGACAACCCTGAAAGTCTACAGAGGCAAACTCGGATCACAAAGTAACTGCTCTGCGAGTAGCAGCTCTGCATCCACTCAGCACTTCCAGGGGCTAAACTTAGCCATAAATCCTGGAAGAGCCTAGAATCTGCTAAAAGAAAACACTTCTGACGAGTATTTGAAGAGACATTTGCCCTATATAGTTACAACAGTTCTGAACGTTTTCTTTTGCTTCTGAACCCATACTTCAACTCACATGCTGAAGGAACCTCTTCAGATCAATCACACATTCATGATACTTCTTGCTTTTTAACTCTTCATCGAGACCAAAAATCAACCAGCCCTCTAAGTAGTAATGTTTAAGGGAATTATTTCACATCCTCTACAAAAATAACTTTGGTCAGATCTTCAGCTTCCTAACAGTAGCTCACATGGGCACAATAGCCAATTTCAATAGTCAGCAGATGATTCTGCTAACATTTTGGAGAGCTTCCAGGAGACGCGTTTTCTCAATATTGCTCTTCTGCCAGCAGTGAACTAAGAAGGAAGAATTCATTGATTTTGCTATTTAATATTTCATTAAATACTTCGTTAACATAATTATTTGAACTACACTTATACTATTTACTTCATTTCATCATTAGAAATATTTAAATGATAGTTACAGTCCCTATAAATCTATGAATTGAATATCACTATTCCAGCATTTCTTTTGCTCCATGTCCTTCAAAAGCTTCAGCTCTTATTAAAGACATACCTGGAAGTCAAATATTTTTAACAAAGAAAAAGTCAGAGTAAAAATATTTCTAAGATCATATCAGCATGTTGATATTTTAGTATCGGTCTAATGCCAATCATGCACCTTTTGCCCTCCAGTCCTCAAAATCCTATGAGCCGAGAGTGTTTTAACACAAACAGATTATTAAAATTAACACCAATCTTCATTACATCTAAACGTTGTGAGACACTAAAAAGAATGTGAAACAGAAGGAAAGCAGTAATATTCAGAATTTTTCCTTTTATTGTATCCTGCCAGCTCATCCTAGCAGTACTTTAATACCCAAGTATTACAAATCCTGACCCACCAAAAAGCACTGGAACCCTCAGCGAGGGCCAAGGTTACTGAGTTTATGGGTAATGGAACTGTATTCTAGCATTTCACTGCCTCCATAATGTCAGGGAATCCAAATATGCTGGAAATAGTCCTTGGTAAATAGAAACTCATGCAAAGACAAGGGAGGGGGCTCTCCCCGTTGCAAAAGCAGTGAAATAGAGTATCTTTTAGGAAGCTGTCCCAGGAAGAAGAGAAGGTACTCAATTTGGTATTAGTCTACTCGTTACCAGAAGGAACAGCCATGCCCTACTATTCATTTCTAACTTGTTTCCGTTCCCACCTTTGTCCTGGTGCTAACACTTATGTAACCAGCCATAAAGCCACCCGAGGGAACCAAGGGAAGGAAAGGGAGGGCAGTTTTCAGTTAGAGCCTCAACACTGCGAGTCACCAAGATGCCACTTGAATATAACAAACATAAGAAAGGGCAGCCACACACAGCCCAGGACATGGCTGGGAAGAAAGGGCATAACTGCACATTTGCCTCATTTAAGAGGCTTTATAGCCTCAATGTGAATTCACTTTTTTCTGAGAAATACTTTCTAAAGGAAAGCATCTCAGCTATAGAGGGGGAACTCCAGAAACATTACTAACACTAGGCTAAAACCAGCACCTTTGCAGAAAACCCTTAAGCCAGAGAATAGTCAAGAGTTTCAGACTTGCATCTGACTGGAAAGCAAATTAGGTTCAACAGAAGTAGGGGAGAGAGCATTTGAATAATGAATTTCCCAAACATTCTCATATGATGCATGTTGTCAAGCACACACGATACTAATTTAGGACCATTCTATGCACAAGTAGGTCAAGTCAACCTCTCCAATACCTTTGCACTTGACAGCAATGACTTTTATCTACCATTATACTCTTCAGTGAGCTCTCTGAATAATTCTGAGTTCCAGAGCAAACCACAAGTTAACACATTGCTACTCCCAGTAATCCACATTAGGCATCCAGCCACCACCATTTCAGATTTCAAACGTGTCCTTTTATTCCCCTTCTCAATCATTTCCTCAGCTATGACAGCATTTTGCTGCTTACCTCGTGAGCACTTGTGCCTCCTTAACTGTTTCTCAGTTAGGATTATCAAAAGCTTTTGCAAATGCAAATAGATTATTACAGCCAATAGCTCTCCTTGATTCACTGTTTTGTTGCCAGAGGAAGAATTTCAGCAGATTACCATACACATTTTCATGGTCTAGAGCAATTAAGGATTAAAAAAAGAAAAATAAGATCAGCTACTTTGCCACTAAAACAGAGCCTGATGGTCACCAATGTCAAGTGCTTTTCTGTTTAAAGTCATTGAGGTTAAGTGCAACATTTGCTTTTGGACATAGTAATTGATTTCATGAGAGACTGCATCATTGGCTGGGAAAAGATGACAAGAACAAGGGCACAAGGACAAATCTTATTTACCAACCACATATGTAAAAAAAACATAATCAAAGAGAATCAATGCACTGGTGCTCAGATGCAAGTATTAAATATTGTTTTGTCCATACTCCCTGGGTAGATTAATACCAGTGCACACTCAAGGACTAGCAGGCCAAAATAGAGCTGTTAAAAATATCAGACCATTTACATGGCTGGTTCCTGGTCATCTGATGATACCAACCCTCACAAGCAGGTAGTACCAACAGCTTCTAGGCCTACTGATCCAGCTCCATCCCTCAAATGCAAGATGTTTGCTTGGCTCTCTAGCCACTAGTCCCATAAGATAATTTCTAGATTATCTCCTGGCTATATCAGAAACAGATTTGCCCCTGCAGCTAGTTCAGCAAGCCTTATTTATCACTCCTTCACTAGGGTCCACTGAAGAGAGCAAGAGGTTTCTTTGCATCTACTGTTTTTCTACCCAAAATGGGCATATCTGAACTCCTGATTAGACACAAAAACCCAGTGCTACAGAACTAGCCTACTTAGACCATCAGGAACAAATCTAGAAACTCCTCCTAAATGTGACATAGTTCAGGCAGTTGTTTTTGTCACTGCAAGATTTCTTGTCTATTTATTTTATTATACATCTTCAAGCTCAATAACTGAATGATTCTCAAACTTCTACACAGAGGAAGAGATTATAAAGATATTTGAGCGACATAAAATGAAAAGTCTTGTAAAACTCTCATTCCTTCCTCATTGTATTTTCATACAATAATAAAAAGAAATGCAAAACTGCTTGAAAAGGTCAAAGCTCTAAATCAACTATTAATCTCCTCTGCTCATCTTCATTACTTTGCTCATGCTTTCCTTTCATTTTTACTCCAGAAACAAGAGATCTATAGCACCTCTAGGCAGTTGTGTTTAATTCAAGGGTATCTTAGTATCTGGCTCAAACGCCAGAGATCCAAGCAATGAGAAAGTAACATGTGTTATTTTAAGAGAGACAACAAAAATCAAAATAGCATTTTCATCCAAGCTCTACCTTATCTTTGTCTTCCACAACATCAGCCAGCACATCATCGGGGTCCAGGATTCCTCCATCTGTATACTCCAAGTGGTGGATATTTACCCAGTAGGTTGGATCCTGTAAAACAGGCAAAAGATTTCTCAAGCTAATTTTGTATGATCTTAGCTCAAGCAGACAGAGCTGCTTTGTATCCCATTTCCTTACCACACATTCCCCTCTTGAATCATGAGATAAAGGCTTGAAACTTACCTGAAATTAAAATTTCAATATATGCACAAAGTGAGAACTACACAATCCCCAAAATGACACTTTAATGTCTCTACCAATAGAACACTTTGCAAGTGACCTTACAGAAGGAGATTTACATTGGTCTATTATGCAGTTCAATTCTTTAGTTAGACAGTTACCTAGCTTATAGTTGGACAATGTGGGTTATCACCAGCACACAAACGTGAGTGCATGTATGTATGTATGGACACACACATCATTCCCAGCAATTCCTGGCATATATATTTAATACAGGTTCTTTCTTTGAAAAGGCAAGTGAAGCAAGTGAATAAATTTATTAATTTATTTTCACAAATTAATGGTCCTCAGACTCTGGTACGATTTAACATTTTGCACATTTAACACAAACAGGGATCACGTTAGTTTCCTAATAACATTTTCCTCATGTATTAACCACGTCACTTCAACAACGGAGAGCTTAACTCCCACTCCCCCTGACACTGAAACAAAAAACCATGATGTGTTCACCATGTCCTGATGTCCGAATACTGCTTAACAGCAAGGTCTCCCAGAGATGAAGCACAAATCAGAGCAGACACCTGGTCACGCAGCCACTGTGTGTATACACATGACCTGCAGTGGGGGCAAGCTAAGTGAAACATAGCTGTAATTGAACAACTTTAGACAACACATAATTTATCCTCTCAGGGCCAGCAAACACATGTCAGCTCATTAAGTCATGTTTAAGTACTCTGCACTATCATCACTGGCAAACATTGCCCAGGATTGGTATAGCTGGCTGAAAACATGCTTAGTCGAGATAACATTCTATTTGAGACATCCATCAAACACCAATGACATTAGCCATAAGATGCTAAAATTAAAGCCCAAGAAACTGAGGCACACACATATATCCAGAGCCTTGAGAAAGGCTTCCTAGACAGAGGATGCAGCAGAGCGCAGCTGGCATTGTCTGCAGTCCCAGGGATGCTGGGAGTACAGGTATAGCACCCATTCCTTGCTGCCTGTCATGGCTATTATATAGTATCTATCAGCTCTTTTATTAAGAAAACTTTGTTATAGCCACAATGCCAACACTGCCCCAATGCCTACTGCCACAAAACTGCACAGAGCGAAGTAGGACATGATGAACCCAAGATCCAAAGGGACAGCCTCGGGGGAGCTACAGGTTCATTTAAGAACAGTTCAGACAGTTACCCAGAGCTATTCTCAGTAGCTCTTCAGACCAGCAGCCATTCCCTTTCTCCCTCCCTTTCCACTCTTAACAATCCCTTGAAATCAAGTCTTTTTTCACCCACGTGGCTTTTCTGATCCAGATCCCTGAAGAGCCTGCCAGCTGGGCTGGTCGGCACTGCATCCACACAGTGTCAACAGCCAGGAGTCACCCTCAGGGGCAGCTGCTTCATCCCCACTGCCACCAAATGTAGAGCCGCAACCAGTTTTGAATTTTAATGCTAACAAAATAAAGTCTCCTACATCACAACAAAGACTCAGACAGTATCATCTAGTAGAGCTTAAAGCATGAAGAGTCAAGACACAGAATCTGTCCAAGATACAAATACTTGTACTGATGTTTTCAGACACTTTGAGGAGGCTTCCCAAATAAAATGGGTAACTAAAGCATTCTCCGTAAAAAAGCTTAAGCACCTTCCCCCCACCCTTTAAGCAACAAACTATATCAGTTTATAGTGTCATAAGTATAAAAAAAATTAGAAGATTTTCTCAAAATTGTTTTTAGTCTCACTACATAAGCCCAATTAGCTAGTTAATATCTCCAAGCCCATAAGAAATATTCTTTCTAGTTCTAACATAGGGGATGGGGAAACTTTTTTACATAAACTAAGATTTCATTTGCACGAGAAATGTATTTAGCTCCCTTCTCCGATTCTTAAACATAAAACATAATTGCATTGGTAAAAGTAATTCTCTTGCCATTAGCTCCAAAGCAGTGTAGCTTCACCTTTTTTCAACTGCAGAATATTATTACAGAAATTAGTATGCACCAGCATCAACACAGTCTTTCTTCTGGCCCAGATGCTCTCCCACTTGGCTATATGCTATGAGCTTAGTACTGAAATTTACTGCCTTGTACTTGAGCATATTTGTAAGGTACCGTATTTGTAAGATACCGTAGTACCATATTTGTAAGATACAGTAGAGCTGAATGACAACCAGCTAGCTAAGCATGTCAAGGTATCTCTAACCTGTTTTAACTGGAATTACTAGTCATTCTATTTTGCGAAGCAAATATTTATTCAACCTAAGTATCAAGTACTCAAAAAAAAATTAACAAGTCAGATGTGTTTTTACTTTCATAAAATCATGAAATCCAGCCCCCACTTTAGTTTTTTGTAGTGAACTCATGAAATTAAAGGCAAAGAAGAAATATATTTTTCTGTGCAAGCAGCAAGCATGTTAACTCACATCATACAAGTTACTTAAATGCAGGGGTGTTATGAAAGTTACTTGGCCCTACCAACAGGCTTACAAAATATGATTCTTACAAAATATGATAGCTGCAGATGCTCCTCCTGAACCTTTTTGTGGCTGTTGTTAAAAGGATTCATCAGCAATAACACCACAACAGCACTCTTCAAAACTAATCCTGTTAACAAGGCTGCAGAAGGTAACATTTTGGGGGGGCTGAAGTTATACTAAAAACTACTTGTGTAACTGGTTACATCTGGTAAGTCTCTCTCCTGCACATATATTAAAGCTAATGGGGGGACAACCACCCACCCTTCCCAAATAAAAACTCCTATGCAATCAATTGAAGGGTTTTACTTCCAACACTTAAGTCTATTTGTAATCTGCTGGCTTGCACCAACTCAGAGAGTCAGTTGTTCTTTGAAATCAAAGTTGTCAGGATATCAGCCCAAGCCAAACAGCTACCTTTACTTGCATCAAGCATCTCAGTCTCAAACTTCCTATTAGTCTGGCCCACAACAAATACAGTAGTTTAGTTTCTCTGGTTACAGCCACTACCAAAAGCATAAACATCTCTGCATCAATGTGAAAAAGCAGGCATGTCAATCCTCTCCATTACTTGGAGTTAAGTGCTGCCTAAACAAGATTTTTCATTAATTCAGAAATATATATTCAGAAGACAACGCTACATAACTGAGATGCAAAAATAAACAACATAAGAAACCTACCAGAGCCTTTAAAAAGATAAAAAAACAGGAAGGAAGCACACTCCTATAGGAGGGTCTGTTCTAGCTAAGAAATAGGGACCATAATGCAAAACAAGAGAGGTTTGCAGCCTCCAATAAAATTCTCTAAATTATGGGGAGAAATGACTCAAGTTCCCAAGTCCGCCAACAAAATTGTACCTTGAACCTCTCTTCTCGTTAGTTAGCTGCGATTCTGAGCATTCACAGCACCTGTATATGCCCTTCCATATGCTCCAGTAACGGCATCTAGTATTAAGGGAACGTATGAATAAGTTAACTGGTATAACGTATACCAGCATTTCCCAACTGAATATTGAACAGTTAAACTAATATGCATTTTACCTTAGGGTTGCAAGTCATGTTTGTGTTTAACATCAAGCCACTTAAACACTGTTTATCATCAATTCCTTTATGTGTGGGAGAGCACTTTAGGAATTACTATGCAAATATTTACCAAATGATAAATTAAAGCCAGGTCACATGAATGCACAAGTACAAAATAGGCAAAAGTAACAGATTTTTTTTTTTTTTTTTTTTTTAATTTTAATAGTTCTGATGTTCCCATTGCCACCGAATCCCAACTTAAAAAAATCACCACTTAGTGCAGTAACTTCAGTGCTCACATAATTAAATTCAAATATTTTCAGAAATCTTCTATGACCTTTTTGTTTTTTCTTCTCTTCTTTGGTCAACAGTAAGAGATATTCAAGTCTATAATTGAAAAAAATCACTCTTAAAAAACCACACATGTCCAAACATATACATGTTTTTTGTATACAGAAATATTGTAGCCATCGCATTCGTTCCAAACTTGAACAGAAATAAGTCAGTCTACTTTTCTGAAAATTAAAATCACATACTTGATAACAGTCCAACACATATAGCATATTTCCAACTGCTTATGAACAAGGTATCGTAAACAAGTTTGGGACACGTTTTAGAGGGACCATCAACAAAATAAAAACCAGTTCTTAGTGAATTTATTATCGCTCAGTTCTGTTGAACACGATACACAAAGTTAAGTGCAATCCCTAACCTCAAATTTCTTATTTAAGCACAGAAAAGACAAATAGAAAAAAAAATTAAGCAGCAGGAATGACTCCCCCCCACAATTCTGTCTCAGACCTTGGAGAAGCACCTCCATTTTATGGCCTTCCCTACAGCAACAACACTTTATGACAAAGGAGGTATTTTGGGGTATGTTCAAACATTATTGTACAGCTCTACTTGTTAATGCAAGAACGTCTTTATATAGCATTGTAAAAGTATTCTAGTCAACAAATTGAGAACCTTCTTGCCAAGTGTTTTTGATACCTTTCCTCAATCAGTATGGGGGCCTATTGCCTCTCAATATATACCAAGGACATGATGATGCTGTAAGCAGACTCTGGCTACTTGACATATCAGTATCCACAAGCCAGGTGACCATTTAAGTAATAGATGCTTTCAAACTAGAGCTTGCAGGGCTAGCAACAAGAACCAGGAGAGCTGAGGAGAAAGAAATTGAAGAGTTTGTCCAGCTTCAAGTTTCATCTCCACATACTTCAAAGCTTATTGCTAAATTAAAACTGCTTTTAGGATTTTTTTTTTTTAACCTATAACCACCTCCAAAAGTCTAAAGTGGGTCTAGTCAGACAGCATTACAACTGCCAGTATTACTGCTGCCAGCAATTAAACTACTTTACCAGCAGCAGCAGGTCAGTATGCAAGGATTTGCATACTGCATATTAATTCCATTAATTGTTAAATATTCCTGAGCCGCAGCAGAAGGATTTCTCATGAATGATCCTCAACTGAACAGCTAAATCTCGGTAGCAGAAGAATGAATGTACATGCACTTGAACCTGCTTCTACAACCGCAGTGCATAACCTATGCCAAAGAGGAAAGGTTTATCACTTCTCCCACAAGCAGGCAAAGTGCCAAGTGTAACCAATACACACATAGACAATAGAGCTACATGATTTCTGTAACTGTCTTATGTTGACATTACCTTTCTAAAGGATAAAAACAAACTAAAGAAGTTTCTGTAGAAAATCACCATACTACACAGCAGCTGAAGGCTGTTCTAGGCAGTTACTAGAATTGGCAGATTCCAATACTGACCAGACCAATAGCCCAGGGACTAATATGCCTCCCTTATGAAAGCCATTTGACTATAAATTAGCCATTCTTCTCTCAAAATTAGAGAGAAGAAACACTTGAATATTTCACAGCTCAGAAGTTTTGCAGGGTTAAGATAGCACTATGAAGGAATAGGTTTCTGACAAGTTTCTAGCTCTCGGCATGGAAAATAAAATCCAATCCTGAAATTATTATTTTCGGATTGTTTGTTTATAGCTCCGTAGTTCAACTGCAGGTAATTAAACATGATATCTTAACCATTTCTAGTTAGAAACTTTATAAAAGGTACAACAGATTAAGGTAGCAAAGAAGATGCCTCTCATATTCCATGGAATATATTACACCTTTGAAAAAAATAAAGTCTGCTTGCATTAGAATTGAAAATACTGCAAGATGCTAGAGAGAAGATAAAACTTATTTATATCATTCTATCACATGAAGGAATCTACGGTCTCTCTTTTCAGTAACGTTCAAGACAAATATCTGTAAAAACCTGCATTCAAAAGACAAAAATTAAAGCTAAAGAAAAAGGAAAGAAGGGAGTCTGTTCATCAAAACTGCTTTTAAGCATCCAGCAATAAAACTACAAAAAACACAGAAGGTTATACAGTAAAAGCAGTCCTAAAATGGTGATGGTCAAAGGTGCTTCTTATTCGATCTTCCAGATAAAACCAGGTAAGGAGGAAATTTAAAGTGGAATTCTATATTAATTGTTGGGTCATGGAGAATAGGAAGCAATTACTTCAAGCAATTGAACTTAAAAGTGCTTCACTCTTAACAAAAGATTTAGGAGGGCTGACTGAAGGGTTCAACTCCCTACCAAAAGCAGCCTCACCTCCCTTTCCACAGTACTCACACAGAGCAAGGGCATTTCACATCACCTGGAATAGCTACAGGCACGTAGCCCTCAAACTCTTGTTTGCTGTGAGTCAGAGTAAAGGAACAGAACAGGCAAGAAAAATAGCGAGGGAAAGAGACACCCTATACTGGTAGTTTTGAACAGTGGTTGCATTTGTTGGCTTCATAGGGACAAGTCTGTAGTCAAGAGACCCGCCTCTGCAACAACAGCCTCTGAAAGCCAGAACCTCTTCTCTCAAATTTCCCTCCCAGCTAAGGAAGGGAACTGAGCACATGCATAAATGCCTTTGAAGTGAGGCAAGGCCTTAACTGAAGTCATTACAAGGGGCTCACACATTTCAGCAGCCTAGGGGCACAGCGAGGACACCACTGCCTGCTGAGTGAGGACCACCTAAAAATGACTGTAAATCTAAGTCACTTATGACTTCTGACCATTACTTGGAGAACATTAAAAGGATGCTACAGTGCAGTCTATCTACTGAGCAACCATTCAAACACACTGGCAGCCACCTCTAAGACTTCACCTTAGTAAATCTCCCTTATTAGTTTGTTTGTAATGGTTAGAATTAACGGTTTCCAAGTTCAATGTACACTCAGAACAAAAATCCTAAAATACCCGCAAGCATGAAGTTTAACACTGGCATACGGGCAGTAATTTGAGGAATCCCTAAATTTCCTCAATTAAAAAAAGTTACATACAAATAGAAATAAGGGATTCAGAAGGATTTAGTACAAGTCAATAAAAAAAAAAAACCTTACGGGTTAACGTAAATATAAAAGGTGCTTACAGAGGAT
This sequence comes from Crypturellus tataupa, assembly GCA_034781795.1. Taxonomy (NCBI): domain Eukaryota; kingdom Metazoa; phylum Chordata; class Aves; order Tinamiformes; family Tinamidae; genus Crypturellus; species Crypturellus tataupa. Next base: position 1,082,993 of record JAWLRI010001081.1, read on the forward strand.
ACACTTGATCTGTTTCATGCCTCTGTCAGCTTATATGCTCCAATTTAAATACAAAAATGAATATGAGAAAACACAGTCACCCTAAATAATATATCTATGATCCTTGGTTTCTGGCCAAAGGAACCTCTTTGAAAATCAAAGAGGTTAAAAGATTTGCTTCATACAGTAAGATGACAGAGGAAGAAAATGAATTGTACTGCCTCAAACAGGAATAAATTAAACATTCAAGTATGAGCTGAGCCATAATGAAGTTGTTTCAAGGGAAGAAAAATTATTTGCCCTACCTGGCAACAGCTCCTTTCAGAACATAGCAGGGATTATTCCAAGGGCAACTCACTGCTAAAAGAAAAATCTGTATTTATAACACACATATGCATATACCCACACACAGGCATTGTTGCATATATTTTTGTTCATATATTTTTCATTTTATCTTTCAAAAGAAGTTGTGAAAAACTTTTCCTTTCCCTAATCATTTTATTTTTAATCATCGTTGGGTGTGATACTGTGGAAAGGTGCTGTCCTAAATTGATAAGAAACTCCTATATGTGTATGTGTGTGGAGGAGGTGAGGATTTCACACAAGGTGAAATCTCACTCCTTAAAAGTTTTATCCTTTGAAAGTATTAAAAAGCACGATACCCAAACGGACACCCCAATCAGATAAGTATAAAGACAGATTTATCTCCAGCTTGCTATGGTGGGCAGCAAGGGTGCAGCTTTTACAAAGTCTGCTCATCCCTTTTTGTCTTGGCGGTTCTTCAGGATTAGAGGAGAAAGAAGGAAAGAAACGAAATCCATCCATGAGGTCCGTGGAGCACCCCAGACTAGTGACAGGAAGAGCAGTACATACTGGGCAAGGACAGAAAGACTCCTCTCGCTTTTCTCTGAAGTCAAGGTGACTAATGAGTAAAGCTAAAAACACACATAAATATTTGTAAGATCACAGCCTTTCTTTGTTCCATACAAGGTACCCAGGAGTGCTATTTCTCATCCTCAAAAGATTGCCAGGAAGACAATTCCATTATCTGCCTGAAAGCCTGAGACAGTGATTAAGGTCCTAAAAGAACCCAGGCAGCAGGGCAAAGCCAAACAAAGATGCCATTTGATGCTGACAAAATGATTCTGTCACAAAGAGCGTCAATCATGTCACAGAAAACAGGAAAAGGATTCTGCTCCTAAGACTCATCCTTTAAAAATCTTCCATCTCAAATTCAAAACTGGTTAGCTAATTCAGCTCGAGGTAGATAGTTCTCACCTCTTGTGATCCAGAAAGATAATCTAGGAAAGACAATCTTGCAAAGCAGAAAAGCAATACAAGATGGTTAAGACCATCTATGCAGAGATGGACAAAACAAAAGCTCCTTTCTTCCCTGCCTAAACAAGCCCCCCACCCAGCCATTCACACATAGCCACAAGCAGACAGATTCCTAGCACAGAATTCCCAGGGATGTAGCAGGGCAGATTCATAGATCTCATACTAACCTAGAGCATTTTAAAGTACGCTCAAACGGCGATTTGATTTGCTACTCTGGAATTCAAAGATACAGCTATTCTGATTTCATACCAAATGAGAGTATGAGCAAGTACCATTCTCTACACACAACCCACTACTTGAATATTATTTGCAGACTGAAAAACATGACACTTGCATTTAAAAATAATTAAATATTTCAGTGCAAAAAAAAAAAAAAAAGTGAAACCAGAACATGCAGAAATATTTGGAGACACATATTCAAGCAAGCAGGTTCTAGACTGCTCTTATCAGAACTACAATAAAAAAGCCTTTTAAGCAGTTTCAACTAAAATTTTACTGCACTGTATACCAGGCTTTGAATTTAATATCACCTATATGAACAGAAAAATGGTAAATGCAAACGCAGTTTCAGTTACGTTAATATTTAAACTCTGAATAGCCATTAGCTTATCGTGCCCATTAGACGAGATTGTTTTAATAATGCAGAAGCAAGAAAGCCTCAGCCCTACGCATACGGACACTTATGTCAAAACACCAGCTCCAGAACAAAGTGTCCATAAATAAAGTCAACAGCATTTCAAACTTCACAGTCCACCACATATTAGCTAAAAGGCTGGGGTTGCTATTGTTATGTTAATAAGTGGTTATACAGCCACAGGCTGTATAACACAGGCTGGCCAATAATTAATTAGCACTGGGTCTGACCTTTTGTTTCTTGGAGATCTGAAGGTAATGTTGGGAGCAGGGACCACAGTCATGATTTCTAAAATCCAGTATAAAGCAAGCACAAAACAGTAAAGCTACTTCAAACTGCCAGCGCTTCTTCACACAGAAAAAGCGAAAAAAGTATTTGGAAAGTGAGAGGTATGTGTACTAACACAGAGCATTTCTAAAGTGAAGTCCAGGTTAAGTGAGTGAATAATGGTTTCTATTCTGACAAGTAAAACTGAAGATATCTTAAATTCAGAGCAACCGAAGCATCTCAAGATAGTAAAAGCAAAGAGCAGGCTGTGAACTTGGAGACCACAGCTCAGTTACTAGCACTGCTCTGAAGTATACTAGATTGTAAAGTAACAAGTTCAGGGGTTAGGCTCCACAGAAACCACTTCAGTTTTCCATCTACAAACTATTTGAGATTACAAATCTCCAGCTTTCTTTGGTGAAGTGGTTAATGTATTTGTGACTGACCCAAGATTACTTGGCAGAAATGGTTTAAGTTTCAAGCACATGGAGTAAGAACAGATCCCAAACTCCCACAACACATACACCTGTAGGACAATGCAGACCAGGGACAATGAAATCCTATAAAACTGTACAGGATAAACAGAGTCTTAGGCAACACTCACACAGGAAAAACAGTAATTTACAGAAGTATATCCTTAATTCCAAGCACAAAGGCCTTATTCAGGGGAAGTAAAAGAAGGAATGAGTGGAGAAGATGCTCTCCTGCAATCAGAGAGTATTATTTCACCTTCCTCACATATAGCACTCAAGTAGGTGATGCAGCAGCAGGTAAGTCCTATTTCTTGTGTGGATGTGTCCCTGAAGAGAAGCGTGTCATGCATTTTGCCTAAGGGTCACAGGCCCACACTGTCAGCAAGGTCTGTCAGACTCTAGAACCTTAAGAGAGAAGTAGACCTCTTCAAGACCAGGCAAATCCACAAGTCCTGAAGAAGTTTCCTGGTTAACAGCAAGGGTAAGGCTGGCTGTGTGCCAGTAAGCAGGAGAGTGAGGCAGCCAGCTCAAGCTGGAGAACGACACCAGGGACACACGCTGCAGTTGCTCTTTTGCAGCAACCTTCTACTTCTCCAGCCCTCTTAACAGGAGTTTCTTTAGAGTTTGACAGAAAGCAATTGTAATCCAGAGAAAAGTTTCCAGTAGAACAGAATTATCCAAACAACTGCTAGTAAGCGAGCTTCACTGCCATACCTGCACGCATTTTGCAACAGTCCTGAAATGCCATCTCACTCTTCCTGTTCATTTACAACTCTATACCACCCAGCACTCACACAGATTTGTCCAATTTACTTCTCAGATAGCCACCTGTCACTTATCCTTTCTGGGTTTGACAATACTATTCTCCATTACACAGGGTTCAGGTGGCTAGAAAAATGAGATTTCACTGTAAAAAATAAATCGAGAGATATTAGAAACACCTACAGCAAACAGGACAGGACACAGGCAGTACTCACAGAAATGCCCCAGGCTGAACAGGTTATAGGAATGCTTTATCACTACCCACTGTCAAGAGGGCCTTCTCATTAATGGAAGTGATTACATCTCAGTTTTCCAACTCACATACATAACTACTGGTAGGGAGCCTGTAACTGATGAGTTTGGCCACAGGACGCTATGCTGTGTTAAGCCTTAAGGCTTTTCAGGAACGTAATTGGATCTACTTTCACTAAGTAGTAGTTTTATCGATATGTGCTGGTGCCTGAGCAAAAACTGCATTCAGTGAAACAGTTGATCCTGCTTTTAATGGCTAGTAGGTAAGAAAGCAGCCACTGCCAGTTGACAGAGAAATGATAACATCAGAAGCTGCTGGCATGTTGGTCCCATAGGCTAAATGACTAGGCCTGCTGAAGAACCTGCAACAGATTTGGTTGCATTATTATAGGCATCTCCTATAGTAACCATATGCTAGACAGGTAGGTTTCAAAAAAAAAAAAAAAAAAAAAAAAAAAAAAAAAAAAAAAAAGAAAGAAAAAGAAAAAGAAAAAAACTAACAAATCGCCAAATATGTATTGTTTCCCTCCTGTCCCACTGCAGAGAATCACGTTTTCACCAGCAAAAAGTTATACTATAAAGCACAAGATATTTGTAAACCAAAACAACATTTCAAGATGTAAATAGCCTACCACAGACCATTTGAAAACCACTATACTTTGCAATGTGGTATGCAGAAATCAGACCTCAGCTTTGCTCATGAAGGCTAACATCCTGAATTTTGCTACACTATCAGATTGGGTTTTATTGCTTACAGTCCCCATTGATAAGCCAAACAGTTAATCCCTAAACAATGCATAAAAAGTTTTGTTACAAACCAGGAAAGCAGAAAACACTTAAAAACCACTGCAGTATTCATATGTGAATCACAGCTAATCAAAAATGCATCAACTATCCAGTCATAGGGAAACAAGCGGGTATTTTTTCATAACATCTGTCCTCAAACATTTCAGTGTCAGAGGTTGACCAAGACTTCCGTTTAGCAAGGTGCTCATTTCACATCTAGAGCTATTAATACACCAATCAATATACATTGATATTGTTAATTATTACATATAACAATAAACCAGACTCTTCAACTATGTTTGCACTCAAAAGATGGTGTTTTTGCACTACGATATACAATATGCACATACTTCCCAATTTTCACTACATCTGAAATGCCCCAGATACCAAAGGAAAACCATCTGAAAATGTTTTCTCTGTCATCTTTGAATCTGGCTTACTAAGCAACCATTATTAGTGACGATATTATCAGATTTTGTTCTTCTGGACAAGAATATTTTGCAACATGCGTAACTGCAGAATGCATGCCACATAATCAAAGTGGGTAGCCAGTGTTAAATGGTAATGCTAAATGGTGCCACAACAAGACAGAAAACAGATTATGAGTATATAGAGAAGAGACCTGGGAATGAGGAGACATGAGAAGGAAAATAGAGTCTACCTTCAGCACTTCATTTTTTCTAAGATTATATGTCTAAATAGAGGGGAAAGAAGTAGAAAAGCCAATCACCTACTCCTTCAGTTTCTGACTTGTTGCAATTACTCCCCCACAACAGACACAATCTAAAGTGGATTGAGGATGGCCAAAACTAACATTTTCCCCCTGCATTCAAGGTCAAGGAGTCAACACTAGTACACTCCCACCTCATCCACCTTACTTTAAGTGTACATGTATGAAAATGACGGAGTTTGGAGTGATTTTTTGTTTGCTGGCAGTTTAGAAGAATAAGTGGATCATATATAACAGAAAACTGAAGGAAAAAAAATACCCTTAATATACTTAAAACACACAGGTAATATTTTTTCAGGCATTCCTTAATTTTGTGAAGTATTTTGAGCAAAAGTTCAGAATTAGTTTTCCTATTTCTAAAGGCAAAGTATTTTTTTAAAAAGTTTCTTCCCACACCCTACACAGAAAAGTTAACATCTACTATCAGTTGGTAGCAGAACACAAGTTATTCAGATAACTCTTCTTGAAATACTAAGACAGAAGACCTATTTTGGTTTCCAAGTGCTAAGCCATCTTGATTATCACAGATGATATGTTAATGATGATCGTCATAAGAATAGTCCTTAATGTTAGGATTCCTTTCCCTGTGGATCTGCTTCCCCCATTCCCTCTCTTCCCCCCAAAAACCACCTATCCTCATTTTGCGCAGCAGTTTAAAAGCCTGCATGATGACCACTGCTAATGCTGAGTTGGGTTTCTCACCATCTGCAATAACAAGGTGTTATCAACAGACTCATTTCGAGTTTCTAACTCTTTAGGGAGTTTTCTTTTTGGATCCCATGAGAGCCATTCTTGAAGCAGTTGTTCAGGATATATTTATTACAATCAGCAAGGGAAAAAAAATGTTCACAAAATGTGGTTAGCTCTGGTTCAGGAGAACCATTTCCTATCTTTTTGGCATTGGACAGCCAAAGAGGAGGCTGAGGTGGGAGAAGCAAAGGAAGATAGACAAGTTTCCAGCAAGAATCAATACCCTATTTGTTAAATAATGCAACTGTCAGAAACAGACCATATGAACAATTACAGTATTTGACTTCTAATTGATATCAAATTCATATTTTAACTGATGCATTTTTCAGATAACCGCTGCAGCCTATCCTAAGGAATGGAACAGGGAAGAGTAGGGATTTTGAGAAAGCCAACTTAGAAAATCACAACAGGATGACTAACCTAAAGAAAACACAATTGAAGTTGGTGAGTCAGAGCAAAATAAATCACATTTTTGGCAGACTTGAGGAAAGCAGATATTTTCTCAGATCTCGAACTCCCTTTCAGCATGAAAGGCATCAGCTTTTGTGAAACTAATCCAATAGGTTGTTGACAATCCCTTATTGCAGCCTATTATCTTACAGAATAACAACAGAAAAGCCTTATAGCAGAAGAAAAAAAAAATCACTCTTTTAACTAACATTTTTTAGCATCACACAAGTTAAAGTAGCATCATTCAAAGGCAAACTTTATCTCTATACAGAGGTTAAAATACATTGACAGTTGACTAATGTAAAAGTGTCTTCTCCAGTGAAATTTCTGAAAATATTGACATTTTTCTAATACTAGCCCTTTAGAGACCTAATGGAGAGTAGGGGAAGAGGGGCAAAGAGGCCTCCTTAATCTATCTCTTAGTTTCCAAACGGGCTTTCACTTGGACTAATGCACAGTTCAAGAAATAGCAAAGCATTTCCCCTCCCCTCTTAAAAGAAATGAGCAAATCAAGAGTAAGGGAAAAAATTAGAACTAACAATTCTAAACACTGCACACAATATGTTGGAAGATCTGGCCCCATATATACATACCTAAAGATGTACCTAAATATTGAACAATATTTTCAGTAGTAGTACATCCAAAAAATTTTGGAAGCCATTCATCATTTTAAGATAAGCTGAAAGAACAAACCTCTTTACAGAAATACACGATTTAGAGCATGCAAAGCCTCAAGATGTATTTTAATACCACAAGTTTGACTCAATAGAAAAAATAAACTACTAAGAAGCAGTAAATTCATCCAAACTAGAAGACAATATGACACAGGCTACAAGATCAACAGAGGAAGCATCTGTCCCACCTAATCTCACTTTCACATTCTAGCTGGTTTTCTTCATACCTGAAATCCCCTCTGTGTCTCCCAGTTCCATCTGGAATGATTGCTTTCACCCAGGCCTCAAAGCAGGGTTTACAGTCTCAGTTTTCATCCGCCTCTGTAGAGGGGCTGTGACAAGGCTACTCTTAGACAACTGTCATGCTGCATTTCAGTTCCATCTCTCACCAGCTTCTTCTGCATCTTTACTATCCTGCTCTAGGTGACTTCTGGTTTGGTTCAGGAGGGAGATCTAGGGGCACAAGTTTTCATTACACAGCTGCATAAGCCTTACTACCCATAAAAGAAAAGGTATAACTAAGTCTTTTAAAGGCTTGAGCAACTGCAAAGCTGCAAGCTCACCTCAGACCTGCAGAATCCCTGGATTACTTTTAGTAGAGCTACAGACAGCCATGAACTGAGCTGTTAATTGCCTCCCTTACCTCTGCACTACAGTGCTTCTGCCCTAGCTTTTCAGTGTTTAGTACATGGGAGAAACCCAGCAAGATACTTTCTGAATCAAGAGAGCTATCAAGAGATGGATCCAAAGCCTGACTGAACAATTGAAAAAGGCCTTATTAGAAAAGGCTGGCAGCTACTCAGCCAGGAAGCCACAGGAGACATTCTGCAACTGGCCTCTATGCAGGAGTGGTGGGCTTGGACAACACGAGTCTGACTAGGCATGAAGGAGCTCGTTTGTCCCTACTAACTACAAAACGCAAGGCTTAAGTTTGCAGGTTGGTTTCTCTTCCAGTTTGAGCTCAAAAATGAGAGAGCTGGCAAGCAGACAGCTTTAGTGGAACGCCTTGTAACACCCAAAATACTATCCATCAAACTCATAATCAAGAGCACATGGAATTATTAAAAGTTACCCTGGTCAGTTTATACAGAGGTCATGGCAGACAGACCAGGCCACCAAGAACTGTATTCAGCAGAAAATAAAAACTACAAGGACTGAAGTAAATGCTACTTTTACCTTCAGCAATACTAAAACTCCCAACACGCAGGAAAACAGCAGCATTATGTGGTTTTATCCCTATTAATTACATCCAGGACAAAACAGAGCAACCAAAAACAAAACAACAACAAAACTTGAAAATTAACTTGAAGTAACTTGAAAGCATAAATCCTTGTCCAAACTAAAAGGAATAATCCTCCACTGTAGGCTGGTCAACAGACAGGTGCTCTCTGGAACAGGCCCTGAGAACACAGGACACGCAGTACATTTAAAATAAAACACACACACACACTTTAGTCTCTTCTTCAAAAACTCAAATGGAGGCATACTAGTTTCTATTCTCTTTGGAGCTGGAATTACTCTTAATTGATCTGTACATTAACACTCAAATTAAAAGTAGCAGCAGAAAAGGAAAGATTACAACTATTACAGAAAATCTTGAATTAGGATATCCGGATTTGGAGAGAGAGAAAAAAAAAAAAAAATGGTTTAGTTCTTGATGCATTAATCACAGCAAAAGAGCATCTTCCAAAATAACCTCAAGGTCTTCTATGGATTTGGGAAGAAAGGATGAAGAGAGGAACAGTTAAGTCAGTTCTCCGTTTTTCTAAAGAAAAGCACAGCGAGGGTACACCCTAATATTTTTCAGCAGCTGGCATTTTGTTGGCAATCTGGAAGGCAGCCTGTAAGCCGTACTGCAAAACCATTTGCCTTGATGATGTCTCACCTTTAAAGTCACAGTTCCGGCCTCAAAGAGATCTAAGACAGCCAGCTAGTTGCCGTTACAGACCACACTAAGCCTTGCAATCCCCAAATATCAGTCTTTGCAAGACTACAGGCAAGCACTTGGCTTCCTCCCTATCTACCATTTAGGCAAATGGCATCTTAACTACAGGCTGTAAATAAGAGTGTTCGTTCGAGCATTCTGTAGTTTGCTTTCTCACAGATATAAGCAATAAAGAAAAGCATAAAAATAAGAGGCCTCATTGGGGCAATATCTGCTGCCAATGCATCCTGGTCAAATCAAAGAACCACCGTCCTAAACCTCTCATTCAGGAGCATCCTCAGCCACAAACTCAAGCACTGCAGGTGATCTAGGGCACCTGCCACAGCAAAGCACTGTCATCTGCTCCAAAAGGATATATTGATGGCACAAAAATTACAGGCCTACACCTGAGTATCACACATAATCTGATGGCAAATTAAATGGATTACCACACTTACTACATGGAGATATCTGTAGCACAATTACTAGACAGATTTAAAAATTTATAAAAACAAGTCAAACATGCTTCCTGTTTAAAGTAAGGATAACAATACAAAAGAAATCTCATCCAACACAATCAATGTCTTGATTTTTTTCCCTTGCATGTCATTTACCAAAGTAATCATATATAAAAATATAAAATACTAGTGATAAGAATTACAGAACTACATGAGGGGAAAAAATAATGCTCTTTTTAAAAAGAAATGCTACATTAGTACTGCACAGACTTATTTTTCAAGTCCTTGCAACACGCTGATTTTCTAAGCCTTTCACATGAAGCAGCCTCCTTGGTTAACCAATATATCTATGGCCTTATGCAGCCAGTGGAATTTCTAGACTATTTCGATGAGCAGATATCTTACACAAGCCTGCCATTTTTATTTAAACCTGTTTCTCTGACATAAAAATGTATAGCTATACAAATAAGTAAAAACTCGAAAGTCAAGCATAAAAACGCCAAGCAAAGTCTGTTTTCAAGATACCAATTGCTAAAGTCTTCTAGCATCATCATGCTGAGGAGGGAACACAGGCATCTTAATATAGGGCTAAAGGGCGTTTTCAGTAATGGCAGCAATAAGTCTTTACACCTACAACAGCCAAACCTCTTATTATATTAGCAACACCAGGAAAGCTTAAAGAAAGCTGGGCTTCATGACAGAGCATGATGAAAGAATGCACAGTGTGGAGAAACTCAGCTGACCTATCTTATCCAGCAAGTAATAAGGAAAACACCTTCCACACCTAACACAAAGCAAAAGGCATTCCTTCCAAACACATGTGTTAAAACCAAAAACATTAAGATGCCAATAAAGTGCCAGTAGAACACAACGCTCTATTCTCAACCACTTAGGAAAATGGCATTTCATGTAGTGAGCAAAAGCATCTCTGTTCCATCCTGTGCCAGAAGGTTCTTGGATTTTTTTAAACATTATCAAACTGTAAGAAGCTTCTTCAGTTGGATATTAGTAAATGAAAGTTATAGTTTGGGGTTTAAGTTGCTTCTCCACACATTCATACAAGTGAATTTAGACTTCTTAACTTGAGCAAAGCAGTCTGTACAGAGAAATCAGTACTGCTTTCTTCAGAGACTGCCTTCCATGACTGCTTTAATGGCCAGTAGTGATTATTAAATGGTGTTCCAACAGCTTTGTTGTCTCTCAGTTATATCAATTCAGTAACAATCAGAACCTAACAAAGATGATCTGGGAGACAAATGGGACTACATGGGAAAAAGCTCATTATATCTGTATGATATCTACACCAGTGACTGTGATGCAGAATAGAAGCACATTTTATAACACATTCCTTAAAACATGAAAGAAAGGCAGACACTTCTTAACTGTACTTTTTCAGGATTGTGTAGGCAGATTAATTAACTGCAGATAAAGTCACAGTCAATGGCTTGCAAATCACTTTCCCTTCCCAGGACAGGCATAGTCAAAGTATCAGTGATACAAAAAAATAAGTGATTGATGGGCGGACGCACTTCACAATAAACCTGCAGCGTGTCTCACACTGCATTAAGTATTGGGACAAATGTTTAAAACCAGAGCTTTTACATTTTGATTTAACAACTGATCAGAACCAATTGATTACTAAACTCTTACTTCTCAATTTACAAATCAGGATGTTAGAATGAAATTAGCAGCCTACGAAAACAATATGTATTCAAACTTCTTAAGAGCTCTAGATCAAGAGCATCTCTGTTTCTACAAAGCTATCATCCAAAACACGCATATACAAAAATCTACTATGAAAACCAATTTAAACTTTAAGCTGTCAATTTCTTCTTGCCTGCCTTAACTAAAAGGTTTTTTTATATCCATCAGTTTGCTGCATAGCCAATGAATATGTTTAAGAACACAATGTTTAACCGATGCATTTGATTCCAACCAGTACTATCAAGCTGTAACTCTGCCTAACTTAGAGCACACACAAAAATTAACTGCTATAGCGCAGGTCCCAGAAGTCACTGAAACAGGAGAAAGAAAAAAAAGTCAAAAGATCATTTTCTATGTGGTTAAAGATAGTTATAAACTAACAAAGTAATTCATATAATAATTCTTCAAAAGCCTGAAACTATGCCACTCAAAAGCTACTTCCAGGAACAGGGTCACCATTGTTAAGTTGGGGGAGCAGAGAATTTGTTTTGTATAGAAGTTCCTGAAATACATTATTTCCTTCCGTTTTCTTCTCTCCCATGCTTATAAGCCCTCTCTTCATACACAAGGGTTGTTCACTGCAATTATCAGTTTCCAAGACCATTTAAAAGTTTGATAACATGCTCTATCTTATAGAGCAATTCTGAGAGAAATATGAAAAGCACGTGGAGGACAAGAAGGTGCTCAGGAGTAGCCAGCATGGATTCACCAAGGGGGAAAAATAAATAAATAAATAAATAAATAAATCACACGTAACCAGCCCAATAGCCTTCTTTGATGGATTAACCGGCTGGGAAGATGAGGGGAGAGTGACAGATGTCATCTATCTGGCAAGACTTTGGACATGGTCCCTCACAGCATCCTCCTGGGCAAGATCTGGAAATGTGGGTTAGATAAGTGGACATTGAGGTGGGCCAACAAGTGGCTGGATGGCAGAGCCCAGAGGGTGCTGATCAGCAGTGCAGAGTCCCACTGGAGGCCTGTAGCTAGCAGTGTCCCCCACGGGTCAATCCTCGGTCCAGTCCTGTTCAATTTAGTTATCAATGACCTGGATGAAGGCACAGAGTGCTCTCTCAGCAAGTTCACCGAGAGGAACAGCTGATACCCCAAAGGGTTGCACTACCATCCAGAGGGACCTGGACAGACTGGACAACCGGGTGGCGAGAAACCTCATGAAATTCAACAAGGCCAAGTGCACGGTCCTGCACCTGGGGAGGAATAACCCGAGACACCAGTACAGGCTGGGGACCGACCTGCTGGAGAGCGGCTCTGCAGAGAAGGACTTTGTTAACTTGTCGTCCACAATGATGTCCACGAGGCAGCAGTGTGCCCTCGTGGTCAAGAAGGCCAATGGGATGCTGGGGTCTCCAGCAGGTCAAGGGAGGTGATCCTCCCTTTCTGCTCAGCCCTGGTGAGGTCACATCTGTGTCCAGTTCTGGGCCCCACAGTACAAGAGGGATGTGGAGCTGCTGGAGAGAGTCCAGTACAGGGCCACGAGGATGATCAGGGGCCT
>JAWLRI010001081.1:1100602-1167493 GCA_034781795.1 Crypturellus tataupa
GGCCGGCACGGGTGAAGCCGGGCCGGGCGCTCCAGCTCCAGCACCTCTGGCCCCGCGGAGCCATCGCCCACGGACCCGGCTTCCCTTCGGAGCCGTCGCGCGTGGGGCTGCGTGTCCGGCTGCATGCACGTGCGGGCGCACGGACACACGAGCCGCGTGTGAGCAGTCAGCAGTGACCTCAGCCTTGTCCCCCGGCACCAGAGCAGCGGGAATGTGCCCTTTCCCCGGGAACGGGCCGCACCAGGCACGCTGCAGCCCGGGAAGGGCTTCCCTGGCGCCGGGCCCTGCAGGGGCAACGGCTCCCGGCCTCCAGCCCCGCTGCGCGGGACGCGAAGGCAGGGCCGGCCTCGTGCTGCCCACGCTCCCTCTGCGGCTCCGGAGCACAGGGCCTTCCACGTCCGTGAGTCACCGTGGAGCTAAGGGTGGGGTGTTCCTCCTGCTGCTCATGAGCAATGTCACACGTTTGGAGGGAAAAGTGATGGCAGTTTGTGTCCTCAAGCCCTGAGAAGTGCCAGGGATGAGCACAGGGTTGGGCTGGGTTTGCTGACAGAGAGTCTTCTGTTGGACCAGCTGCTGCAGCTGCAAGAGGTTAAAACAGCTTCGGGCCCAACTCTGTACCTGAAGCACGAGCAGCAGGTTGCGGTGTCCACGGGGGCACAGTACGGACTGATGGGTGAAACACGGAGCAGAAGAGAAAGGGTTTGCCTTCCGTGCGCGCGCTGAGCGTCTCGCTGAAACCGAGATCGTATTTAATTATCGCACGCCGACCGCAGCAGGGAGGAAAGGTTGCACAGCAATCAGCCGGTATTTATGGCCCAGCAGCGCTTGTTTGCAGGCTAGACAGGGCAGCGCAAACAGGGCGCGTTGCTGTGTTGTGGGTGCGCTGGGTGTTCGCCCCGAAACCGTCCGGGCTGCTTTGAAGCCGCCTCGGAGCGGCCAACACCTCCCTATCGGGGTTTTACCTGCGACCACCCCGCGGGTGCACAGCCTCCTGAGCGGAAAAGCTTGGCTTTATCAGCGAGCTGGCCCCGGTTTCTGCTGTTGCAGAGACCTAACCCGTGCCGCACTTGATGGCCTGCACCACCATGGGGTGGCTTTGCCCCAGAGGAGGACGGGGGCTCCCTGGCCTCTCGCTCCTCGCCATTCCCATCCCCGCGCCGGTGCGAGCGGCTGTGTGCCCGAGCCACGGGGCAGCGTGGAAAGCTGATTCCTCTTGTTCTTTTTCTTTCCCGGTTTAGTTTTCAGCCAAATCAGTTCTGCAGAAACCAGAAAATCAGCAGAAATGGGGAATCAGCCCTGTAATCGGGTTTAACGCCTGCGCTGGCCCAGGGGCGGGCACGGCGCACCAAGCCCGCAGACTGTTTCTTCTGGCTTTTACAGTGCCTTAGAGCGCTTGGCAGGCCGCCGAGCTGCAGCATTCCTACATCGGTGCTTGTGCGTGGCCGTGATGTGTGCTCAGGGTTTACGGATCGGTTTCCCGAGAGGAGGGAGCAGATTTAGCAGCTCGGTGCCGGGGGAGGCTCCACCATCATCTTCCTCCTTTCCCAGCTGTTGCCTCTTGCGTTCCTCTGTGAGCTGTTTCAGCCTGCAAGTCTAGTACAAAACTAACAGTAAAAAGAGAAAACTAACACAGAAATAGTTGATTTGTGCCCATGCAACTGCCCTGGACGACTTGGTAAATGGCCCATGCAATGTGCCATTTAAGAGGTCTAAATCCACATTTTCCGTAAGCCCCGTGGCCCCTACAGTGTCTCTGCTGTAACAGGGGACCGCAGGAAGATGATGAAAATGCTTCGCATTTTTGTCAGTGGGGATCTTATCCAGGGATGGCAAAACAGTCGGCAAACACCAGTGCAGATTCACGCGTGTCGTGCCAGCAGACTTGGACTGGTTAAGCAACTTGCCTAAAAACACAAAGGAAATTTTCCTGCTTTTGCTGCTGACAAGACAACACAAGTTTTGACCTTTAATTTTTGGCTCTGAGCAGCGCCTCTTTCCTGCATCATCACCCGTTAGGCATTTAACTCCTTGACATCAGTAGCCACGGCTGCCAGAGAAGATCCTCCCCGAGCACCATCTCCTGCCACTAACAAACCAGCCAGAAGGGATACATTCAGTTTTGAGTTCAAGTTACCATCCCAAAAATGCCATCTACCCTCCACCAAAAAAAAAAGAGAACATTAAAAGATTGTTGTTATTACAGGCAACATAATCATCTATTCCTGGACATCCCGCCAGCCTCGATCTGAGGATGAAGTCGAACCAGAGGAAAAGAAAGGACTTTCTCATTTAAGCTACCATTTCTGGAGAGCTGATTTGTGATTTTTTTTAACTTTTTTTTTTCTTATAACACCTCAGAATGTATTTGTTCGCTGCTTATGGAATGTTGTTACCAGTAAACCCTTCAATTACTAAAAGCAAAGAAAGGTCATAATTCCTGCTGTTTATATTTTGCATTTCTCCTAGCCTGGATAATGAAAATCAATAAAACTACTTTCGCTGCCAAGGTCTCAGTGGTACGATGCTGGCGAATAAAGGGGAAAGCAAACTAACAAACATTCTTGGGAACAGCGGTAGAATTTAAAAAAAAATACAATATACAAAAATCTATTTACAACCCTATAAAAAAATCGCGTTATCGAGAAGGTTTAATTCAAACCTAATTTAAAGTTGAAATAACAAATGAAAGAAGGGTGGCGCGGACCTGCAGAACGGCGTTTCTCCGGGCCCACAGTGGTGGTACCGTCCTCGGCTCCCCATACGTTGTCTTTCTGCTCGTGTAACGGTATCGATCCACCTCAACAAAGATTGTTTTTTTTTTAATATCTGTGTTCTGTAAGAAGTGCAGTTGAGTAGCCAGCAGTACATCCGCAGCGATACCGCAATGAAAATGTGCAATCAGGTGGGGGAAACAGTTTGGGCTGATCCGGACCACGGCTGCAGGCACTCGGCTGCTCAGCGCGGCCGTCACCGCAGCTCCTGTCCTAGGCAGTATTTTGTAAGAAACCTCATGCACATTAAAAGATACTCATTTAAACATATCCTACAACACTTGTACAATCCATTATACAACATACATTTAAAGAAGGGCTCAGAGGCAGGAGCTGCGTGGGGAGGGCCAAACCAAACCCAGGCTGCAGCGGGGAAGGGAAGGTCTGTGCACAATGCGGTAGTGATTCGTTTGTAGCTAAATACGTGTAAGGGCTGTTGATAACAAGCTCTGTTTACGATCTGGACAGGGGATGGCTCTGTCTAAATATGCCCGAAGGGAACCAACATCCTTGAAAGTTTGGCAGGTGCAGAAATTAATCCCTCGGAAAAAAAAAACAAGGCATGTTCAGAAAGATCTGGAGGGGAAGGAGCATCTAAATGCAACCCCAGGGAAGGTCTGTGTACAAAACTTGTATGTTTAGAGACTTCTTTAAAATGGATCCTCCGCCACAAAGCTAGGTAAACAGATAGATACCATCTCTACGACTTCTGGAAAGAAAGAAAAGCCTTTTGAAACTAACTTTAAAGTGCAGGTAGATATAATCTCGGATTTCTCTTTTATTTCTCTTCGCAGATCTCAAAGGCCTTTGCAGCCGCGCCGTGCGCACCTGGACGGTGTCAGCAGGGTTTGCTTGGCTCCGGTCGCAGCGTTCACTCGTGGGAGGGCTGGTGCGAGCCCCGCACCCGTGACGGGTCTATCCCCCTCCCAGGGTCCCCCTCTCCTTCGCCACCTCCTGGGTCTTCACACGAGTCCCCCCGCTCACCCTGCAGCCTATGAACAGGCCTGCAGTAAATGGAGATTATGGAGCGCGCAGCCTGCCCCCAAATCATCCGACTTCAACCTCAGCCCCACCGGGATATTTGGGCAAAAAACTCCCTCAGTTGCATTTGAATAACCCTGCTCTGGAGCTGGGGAGGGAAGCACAGGGCCTGCCCCTCGGTGACAGGGCTGACAGGGTGAGTATTCTGGCGTCCATGGAATTATTTGTGGAGTGGAGTTAAGCGCAGACGCGAGTTACACCCAGCGGTACCTGGCCTGGTGCACAGCGGCTCCGGGACGCGGCTGCCGCTGGTCTGAGCACCGGGACGCGGCCGGCCTCGCTGCTCTTCCCGCCCGCGGCTCTTCCCCTAGCGATGCAATTTACTCGTCTCTCCTTGCCCCGAGCTGCGCCTGCAGGCACACACTGGCCTTTGATTAGCTGAGAGAAAAAAAAGCAGGTTTTCAAGGGCCAGCGCTGGTTCCTATTTAATAGCATGTCATTTCCAGATTGTGTTTACTTCCAGCGTTTAGCACTGACTTCTTTCACTTTGTTTCATAGGCAGGTGGCTTACAGCAATTGTTCTGTTTGCAGGCATGGCTTTTGGTTGCTAACGCCAACATTTATACTTGCTGTAACCCAGCCTGCATTATAATTTTAATTATCATGTGCAATTTTAAAATGTCTATTTTGGCATCTACAAAACCTGCGACAGAACCTCCTGCATCACAACTGAAGGAGCAGTCTTTGAAACAGCTTCTCACGGGTCCTCGATCGCCTGCTCCTTTCTTTTCCCTCCTCCCTTTCTTCCTTCCAGGCTGTTTTACACTGCCCAGTAACAAGAGCTACAGATGCAAAAGGAGGTTTTACCCATTTGCTCCCTGGAGGCGAAGGATTTGCTTCCCGGTGGGAAGGATGAGCAGCTTGGGGGGACGCTCGCAGGGAGAGGCAATTTCAGTCCTCCCGGCCACTGACCAAGCTCTCGCGCAGCCCAGCAGGGAATCAGAGCAGCCTGGCTCTCTGCCAGAGGCTGTGCCCACCAGCTCTGCTCCTGTTTTTCCTTGCAGGGATGCCAGATCTCCATGACTCCACCGTAAATCTCAGCTGCTCCGCTCATAGAACTGGTGCCTATGGAGCTATCTGGGTCAGGCGTGCTAAGCCCTCGGCCTCTCCTTTGAGTTTGGCCATTCCTCACGTGATCCGTTTTCCAGATGGCCCCTAATCCCTGTACGGAGCCCAAATCTTCCCGCTGCGATTTCTGGATCTCCTCAACAACAGATATGTTTCCTCTCGGCGTGCACAGTCCGTAGCGCTCCTGTTTCCATGACGCTTCGCGGTGTTTCCCAACAGCTTTTCCAAACCCGCCCTCCCTTCCCGGAGCTCCTGCGGCTCCGCGCGGAAGGCAGCGGCTGGCAGGCGGGGAGGCTCTGCCGGCACCTTCCCTGCCACGAGGCGCCTCACACGGGCAGGTCTCTTCCCTGGATGTTTCTGGTGTAATCCCGGATTCGTCACAGGAGGTACCGAACAGCAGCGACGTTCCTGCTCTCCAGCAGGACGGAGCGAGGCCTTTGCAGCTAGGATGTCCCATGCTTTGAAAGGCAGATTAACGCTCCTATTAAAAACCTTCCTCTCAGAACTTAAAACTTCCCCTGACTTTCTCTCAGGCTGGAATTTGGCCCCAGGCACCTGTATCTGCTCAGCAGGGCTGCAAAGCGTTATCTTCCTGCTATTTCTGTGGCATCTGATATCCTGGTTTTTGTACTCTTACTTCCCCTTTCTTTCCAAGGTGCCCAATAACATACTCTCCCAGCAAGCGTGTAATTATTTAGTTATTGTGCTGTTTTATGGTTGCATTGTTGGTAATTGCTCAACGTTGCAAGTGATTTATTAGTAATTGCAGAGTCTTTCAGATCTATCTTGGGTAAGAGAACAAACAACAACTTGCGTCCATGAACTTCAGCGTCTTCAAGAGGGTTTTTTCTTTAATGATTTGAAATCTCTCTCTCCTCCTGCAGTCCTGAGGGCTGGAGTTTCCTTCTCTTTCAAACAATAGCTACCAGTTTCACTCCTTCGCTGCAGCGGGAAAACACGCCGGCCTTTGAGCAGGGCCGTGTGGGACGGCGCAGCGGCCTCCTTGCAGCGCCGCCTGCTTCTGAGGGGGTTTAGCTGCGATGTCACCCACATCCTCGTGAAGCTTCCTGACGGCCACCCAGCCGCGGGCTGCTTCTAGGGATCGCAGTCATTTAGGAAAGGGGAAGGAGGGCATGCAAGGGCACGTGGCGAAGGCAGCCCCCAGCCCTCCGCTAGCTGCTGCTTCCAAGGCGAGGGGAGCGTCGCCCTCGCGAGCTCTCAGGCTGAAGGAGGACGGGGAGAGCAGCAATCTGCGGGGAGAAGCGCAAGCCTGGGGTTTATTAGCCAAACGCAGCGCTGGAGGGATTCTCCGAGGATGAAGCAAGATGATAATTTCTGTGCAGAGGAAGTTTAGTGTCTGCGGAGGGCTGGGCGGTTCAGAAAGCAGCGGCGATGGGGCTAGTCAACGCAAAGCGAATGCCAGAGGCCACAATATTGATATTTAAAACAAGACATGCTGCTTAATAATAGATAATATTTTTCAGCTGAAATCATTTTGCCCCATCATGTTTACACACATTGCAGAGATCAATAAGGATAGGAAATAAAATCCTACGCACGATTTCTTCTTATTATAATTAGGAAATAATTAAGGGGCATGGCAATTCAAGCAAATGTTCTTCAGTGTTATCCATTAAAGCCATATCCCATAGTTTCTCAGGCAAAAATTCACACGGGAAGAGCTTGGTCTTCACAAAACTCACTAATAGCAATTCTGGCCAAGGCTTGGGAGACACCAGGGCAAATCTATCACTTACCCAAAGCAGCGAAACTTAGTTGGTCTCTTTGGCTTGAAAATCTCAACAGTTTTGATCAGAAAGCAGCGCCTGACAACCTCATGCTTCATGGTTGCATTCAGGGTTTGCTCTCCTTCTGCAGTAGTAAGCAGCTCGCTTGTGGCCCCTGCCAGGCTTGAGGGATTAAATACCCCCACCAGCTCTGTAAGGAGACACAAGCAGGCAAACGCTCACTGGTTACTTTTGCTCCACACAGCCCCTTCGTGTTTTTAAAAATAGAATTTGATCTGTCTGCATTTGCTTAGTTTGGATTCAGCATTAAATGACTTTGAGCACCAAACGGTCATTATTAGCACTGCGAAATCGCGCTGCTGGTGGCCTTGGCAGTTCCGTGCAGGATGCGCTTCCGCTGGCGCTTGCCAAGGCGGGAGAGCCCCGGCGCGTGGGCTCCGCTCCTCGCTTCCCCAGCATGGGCTGCAAGTGCGGGATTTGTCTCCCCACGGAAAATCTCGCAGCTCCAGTCGCAGCAGCTCTCACCCAGCAACCGATACAGCAAACACGAAGAGTCTGGGCCGGTGCTCCAGGCCCTTTATTGGAGCTGCTGGGTGCACAGACACCACCGTCATGCACGCAGCCGGGAGCGGGTAGCTAACCAGCACAGCCATGGACGGACCTGCTTCACTTTGGTGTTTGAGGATTCCATCACCGAGGCGCTGCCTTACGTCCCCGAATTGGTTGCTAGAAAACAAACTGATTTTTGAGGCAACTGCAAGTGAGAATAGACTCGGCCCTCCAGGTCCTCCACTGAGTTTAGAAGTGCCCCAGTTGGCCTTTCAACACCACATTGCAAACAATTTAAAACTGCTGCTCGAAGACTTTAAACCAGGCTGCTCTCCTTGTCTGAAGGGCTCCCCCAGGTTCCATGGCCAAAGCACTGGAGCTTTTACAGGTTTTTCCCTTCTGCTTTCCCTGAGGAATGCCCGGCTCCCCTAAGGTGCCAGGGAGGAAGAGCCCAATGCCAGGGCTGCGCTGCCCAGGCACCTCCCAGTGCAAGGTTAGGATGTTTTGGGTATTTTGATAGAAATTCATCAAGATAACCATGCCAACAGAGCAGTGCTGGGCAATCTCAGGAGCAGTAACCTCATTTCTGAGTTTTAAAGGAAAATTTCCATTGAGATGCATCCATCTCCAGGTCGGGGAGCTCATGGAAACCAGCAGCCCTTCCCCTGCTCCCCTTGGATCCATTACGGCTGCTGGAACCAGCTCTTCTTCTTTTATTACTGCTTGCATTTCTGAGGGAGGCAAAAACTTACACAACCACAGGGATAGCTTTGAAAACGCAGTATGTTCCTGCTTTTGGTGGGCAGGCAGGCAGCCTCCCTGCTCCGGTGGGTGCATTTGCACTTGGCCGGCGTTAGGCACAACTTGATGGTCTGAAGGCGGCAGCTAACGCAAACCGTTCCCTTGGGGAAGGCTGGCGAGCTCAGCCGCAGAGAAAGCTGCGAATGGGCAAAGCGAGGAATCTCGATTGATAATTTCATAATTCCATTTCATTTCATAATGCCAGGTTTCATAAAGCCGGCACCACACTCGATGCCCGGGGAGGAGCTCTGTTTGGCACCCGGGTCACTTTGGCGCGCGGTGCAGCCCTGGGCAAGCAGCGTGACCTTCTCCAGGGCTCGCACTGCTCGCCGAGGCTGGCGGCCTTCGTCCCGTGCTCCCCGAGGATGAGGATGTCTCTGTTTGTGGCCAGGAGCGTCGCAGATGTGCTGAGTTCCTGCTCCGATGTTTTCCTTGCATTTTTAAGAGCGTGGCGCATTCCCCACATTAATCTCCTGCGCTGTGTGGAGGCGGCACAACCTGAAGGCGCTCTGTCAGCTAAGGGCGTGACACAAATGCCAGGCATTGCTTAGAGAGCAAACAGGAAGGCATCCGCGCTCAGCATCCGCGCTCAGCATCCGCGCAGGAGGGACCGGCACGGGCCTCCCGCTCCCCTCAGCCATCCCCACCTTTCCTGAGCACCCCGGTAAGGAGCTGCCAGTCCCGCATCCAAAGGTTGGGATGATGCAGCAGGACGAGGAAGAGCCGGGATGAAACCTCAACAGGGCAGTGCGAATGCAGAGTCTCCAGCACCACCGCAGCCCCGCAGGGCCCAGGGCGCTGGCACTCGGCAGACAGGATTTAGCCGGGGCGCTTGGGGCCCCCGGGCTTTGCCTAGCGGATGATCATCCACTTGACAGGGCGATTCTTCCCCTAAATGACGCAGCCCTCACGTCCCTTTTGTCCTGCTTATTCAAGGGGAAAACACCCAAGGGAAACAAGGAACTGGCACCAGGCCCTGAAGCCATGGGTGGAAACCAGGATGGAAACCAGGCTACCGGCATCGGCATCATCTTAAACACGGGGCTACGGAAAGAGGAGGAGAATAAATAAAAACATTTTAAAAAAATCACCACCGTATCATATCCCCCCCCAGTTTTCTCCGTCTCACTCACCCTGCTCTTTTTACAGATTGATTTTTCTTTTAATTGAACTAAGCGAAATTTGGGGAAAGAGAAAAGAGGTAATTTTGTTAAGCAGGACAGTAAGTCTGATATAAATCAATTAAAAATAAGCTGGCTGACAAAATGAGAAAAATCAATTATTCATCCAGCCCTAGTTGTGAACATATTTCCTTGAATTCACCGTTTTCTTCAGCTACAGTCTTCCCATACATTTACAGATGCAAATTTATCTGCCTGAATCAACTTCCTGGCATTTCGCCATGGCTGCAGAGTTGCTGAGGGTGCTGCAACTTTGGAAAATTGGATTAGCTTCAGCGACTGGAATACGTGAGAGCAAGTGTATAACTAATAGGCCTGCAGACGGTAGCCTGGAGGAATAAGCCCTGTGCGAGTGCCCCTTTATGCAGGACTCAAAAAAAGCCATTTTCCCACGTGCGTTTTGGGGCTGCTCAGGACTGTGCCGATGGAGCGAGGGCATCCGCACGAACTCTGGGCGCAGAGGCCTGATCGCTCTCATTCTCCATGCCAGGGAGCTCGCAAAGCCCATTGCAGACTGCAGCCACTCATTTGCCAATGGAAAACATGTTCATCCGCCTCCCCACAAGAGGATAACCAAATAAACCTCAAACGCAGGAGCACCATAAAACGCGACATCTTCCCCTCGTACAGTCCCAAGCACAAAAATGCCATCCACGCTGTCCTTCCCCCAGACACGCTACCCTGGAAAACAGCAGAACTGCTACATTTTGACAAAGCTATAGGCAGGTTTCAGATTTACGGCCTCCACCCCAGCCTGCAAAGACACTCCCAAATAAACTGTGGCATTGAATTGAACTGAGCTACATGACGCTACTCTGCTCAGTGCAGAGTAATCGTTTCTTTAATAATTCTCCTCCAAATGCTGCAGTCATGGCATAGCTTATACTAATCCATGGGTTTAGGATAATTTAATAATATTAATCGCTATTTCTACTTCAAAGAGTGCAGATAAAACCAACTAGCCTTATTTTGCTAAGTGGCAGATATTTTTTTCTATAATTTACATGCACCTTCTCGTTCTGCTAGTGAAATATGAGTTAACATCATTCCCAAATTGTAGCACATAAATAAGAATCTATCCCTGAGAGCCAAAACCTAACATACTAATAAGTCTCTTTCCACCTGGCGGCATTCCTCCTCTGCTTTAATAACACAAACGGGAATAACTGCACAGCACGGGAGCATGCAGTGAGACCTTCTTGTACATATAAAAACAGACAAAACACTAAGGAAAAAATAGTTCAAATGAAAAACTCCTATTTTCTGCAATTTCACAGAACATGCCCTTAGCTGGACTGGGGAATAAAGCAAAGGGAGCGAAACATCTCTGGCACCGTGAAACGGCCCCGTCCAGACACTCAGCCCCAGGAGGGATTTGCCATTCCGGAGCAGGACAGACGGAGACGCGGGGAGCCCCCGCTCGCGCCAGGCGGATGCTCTGCGGCCTCCCATGCTGGCAGCCCTCGCGCTCTGCTAACGACCCCTAATCGAGTCAGCGAGCGGCGAGGCGGGCCCAGGGCTCGCTGCCCGCAATCGAGTTACCCGGCTCTGCAGGACCTTCGGGGGCGACCAGATATCGTAGCTTTTCCTGTTGCTTCCACCCGTGAACTCTGGCTGATAGGTCTTTAATGCAGTCAGCGAGGAATGAGATGCTTCTGTTTCCTCCAACAGCCTCGAAATGACCCCGTGGCCAAGGGTGCCCAGGCTGTGGCTCCGGGCGCTGCTTCATCTCATAACCGGAGCACGTGCGGGACCAGCTCCTTACCTCTCCCTTCCCTCGCGGGCACAACGCGCCCACGGGACCGATTTTTAAGCATGCAAGGGCCACGCTCAATGCTGTTCTCCACCATGCACTGCAGCATAGAGATCACCCAAAATTTCCCAGTTTCCAAGGAACTTGCCTTTCATTTCCTCAGAACCTTACAAAGTGGCGTGGCAGAAATAAAATGAAAGGCTATAAACATAATGAAGCTAGAGATGTGGGCATATATCACAGCATATTGCACCATGAGCAAAAAGTATAAATCAGGGAAAAAATAAGAGACTAGAGAGTGTTTATGCAGCCAAACCAGTGTTTTCCCGGGCTCTGAAAAAACCCTAATAATGAATGACAACTCCCATCCCACAGCAAAGCAATAATTTAAAACTAAATTTACATTATAATTAGCCTTTCAAAAATGCAAAGAACTTCAATATAGATGTCCATTAATAATATCGCTGCTGTTGGGAAGCCTGTTCCACCCACGCCTGCTACTTAATTAAGCTCCGAGCGCCTCATTCATACAGACAGACAGTTATGAAGAACAGGTGGTTCCTAAATTAAAGATAATGGATAAGTGGATCTCAGCAAAACTTCAGAGCCGTAGATTATCTCACTTAACGCTTTGCTTGTAGCTTTGAAGAGTTGATTTTAAGCTCAATTCTATTTTCCTGCAGCAGCCACAACGCAGCGCATCTGTAACTGCACGCTCGCCTTTTGGCACAGAGATGCCGCTCGCTTTCCGTGAGAGGACGGGAATGCGTTAAAACGGCTCACAGCCACACGGTGCCATGGGCATTTTGGGGGTGACCCCTGCACTGCGGTTGCTCAAACAATGGGAAATCCTCGGCCGGCGGCAGAAGATCTTTGCACTGTAACTGCTGCAGACAGGGCACCTCCAGAGAGGAGAGGTGGCCAAAGGAGGAGGCAGCCCATGCGTTCCCTTGCATTTTGTCCCCCAAATACATCAAAACCTGGGCTGCAGCATCACACTCGAGCTGAGCTGCCTGTGGACAGACTCACTGAGGACCCTTGATTAATTAGGATTCACTCTGATTAATTAGCTGCCTGCCGGGTTGTCTGGGGTGGACAGTGGTGAGGGGCTGTGGCACCTCCACGTGGTGCTCTGTGCCGAGCAAGGCACGTCTGAGGGGCACACGGGGACTGCGGCGGTGGTTGGGACTCGGGGCAGTTTCTATAACGCAAGTTTTAACTCCACCTTACGTGCGGTTCCGCTGTCCTCACTGCCCAGCTCACGAGATGCTGAAGAGCAGGGCAGGGAAGAGCTCAGGCCTCCCGCCACACTACTTGTCTGATAAAAGTCACTCTGCTTGAGCCGAGCCCCTTTTCCTAGGGGGGATTATTTCCAAAGTTCTGGCACCTTGGGAAGTCACATCATCCCTCTGTGTGGGGCAGTAGCAACTCTGTGGCCCATTGCAGCAGATCTGGAGGCTCCCGGGCAGCCCCACATCTGGCGTCGCAGCTGTGCAAACGGCAGCGACTCACTGCAAACAAGGGAGCTTTCAGAGACAGAGCCTATCTCTGCTAGAAACAAACGGGCCTTTTATACCCAATGCTACCAGCCACTCAAAGAGAAAATATAATCACAGCATAATCAATGGAGTGAGTAATATTTACTGGTTGAGTGATGAATGGCTCTCCCTGGAAGAAAGGATATTTTTATGTATGACTTCTGACAGCTTGGGTAGCTGGGAGATGCAACCTGAAATAAATAGCCATTTTATTTTTAAACAGCCAGATGATTCAAATAGTGCAGGCGAAGACGCGGCAACTCGCACCTCCACCAACAGTTTGTTCGCAAGCTGGTGCCGCTCTTGCCAGACCCCGTTTTACCTCCCTCTGCTGCTGAGACAACTGAAAATCTCTAGGAAAAGCTTATCCCAAGGTTGCATAGGCTGGGCTAGCCTTTCTCCCTGAGCATTTGGGTTTTTTCAGGAGACTGTTCAGGCAAAATAACTTGTGGGGCGGAATACCAGACTGCTCAGCCATGGAGCCACGGGCACCTTGCCGAGGGCCGGCAGCGAGCGGGTGCCCCATGGGAACCACACGTACGAGACGCGTCCCGTGGGCAGCATTGCGGGGAGGCAGGAGGTGTTTTTGCTGACCGCAGTAGGAGAGGTAAAAAAGTCTTTAATGCTTCTTTTCTAGGCAGGAAGGGCTGTACCCGGAGGTATTTCTCCCATGTGCTTATGCTCAAGACCCTTGAATCAAGAAGACCAAGGCCTTGACACCCTAGCGGGTGTCCTGTATCTGCTCCATGGCCCCCATGCTTTCTGTACCACTCCATTAAAATAAATAAATCAAATAAACCTCGCATTATACAGCAGTCAAGGCAGATAAAAATATAACCGTTAATGCTAGTACAACAGATGTTGTGTATTCAAACCCCACCACCAAACCATAAGCGTATGGTAAAGGAATTAAGAGCAGATTGTCTCCCTTATCTTAAATTAGCTGCGTGCCCATCAGGTGGTGTGTGCGCTCAGCGCCTCCGCTGCTGCCCACGCCGCTCCACTCGGCCTCCCTCTGCTCTCCGGCTTGAAGGCTCAAGAGGCGGCTCGGGGCGGGAGCCGGCCCGTCGGCACGCTCGCCCGCTCGCGGCGTCTGTCCACGGACACGACGGGAAACACGCAGGCAAACAGCAAAACCCCGAGGGAGAGGCAGGGAGAAGCCGCGACACGACCAGCACGTGCCACGGCAGCGGAGATGCCACGCGAAGCCCAAGCTCGTGATTCCTCAGAGCATCGCGTGGCGCAGGGTTTGGCATGGGTCTTTCTGGAAGGCGCAGTTACAGCCTCACCATTTCCACAGATTTCTGAAAAATACCGCCACAGTCTGTACCAGCTTGTTCACAAAGCACTTTGTGACTGCCCGCACAGCGGCTGCAGGGCAGCATCGCTCACGGCGCGGCGGGAGCCCTGCGCCCCCGCACGGGCTCCTGGCGCCCATTCCCCCACCAGACACCGGAGCGTCGGGGAGGCTGATGGCAGAGCCGGCTCCCAGGGCGAATGCGAGCGCTGCCAGCGAGAGAAATCATCTCCTGATTTATAATCAGAGCAAATTTGATACAGGAGTCACTGGGAGAGGATAAATGTGTCATTTTTAAAGTCGCTTTGACTATCACCCCCCGCTTAATTGCAGAAAATACAAAATAAGTGACAAATGGAAGTATGAGAAGCAATTTTTTTCTGTTCATTAGTGACACAAAATAAGCCATGAGCTTATCCCTTCACACTCTGTAAATTCAAAACACCCTCTACATTTTAAACCCTATTTCCCTAGAACGAGGAGTAAAACATATCTGAATATTGTTACAGTTATAAAGCTGCAGAAGAAGGTCTTTCTTCTCGGTAAGTAAGACTGATAGGCATTTTCCACTAAAACTTAATTTCAAATGAGAATATAAATTCTGATTTTATACATGTCTGCCATGCCGTAGGAGCTTGAATGTTCTTAATCAGCGCGGACGCTTTTCAGAATGGTCAGGAAAGAAAGGAGCCCAACGTCGCATCTGACCGTAGTCTCGCTAAATAACAATCCTCGCAACTATGTTTTGGCAAGCGAGTGCAGCTATCACAAATCAAGTAACCATGGTGTCTAGGCAGCGTTACATCCTTTGGGATCAAATGCAATTTAAATGGCCAGAGTTAAAACAGTCTTCAGAAAAATAGCGCAATTCCGGGAGGGTACCTTTCTGTCAGGATTAAAAAAAGAAAAAAAAAAATGCTACTGTCTCTCACTCTGCAAGGCAGTTTAAAACACACAGACTGTATCTTTTAATAAACTTGAAGACACTCTTCACTATTGGAGTTTTAGACTTGTTCGGGTTCAGAAAAACTGGAGACATGTAGATCACTTAAGAATCAAGAAATGCAACTTTCCAGCATGAAAGCAACTGGGTGCTTTAAACTCCGAGCCCTCTGAATACGAGTTATTTCACCCCTCGTGTTCACCCACCACCCAGCACGAAAGCAGCAGCCCCGCGACACCTCCTGCAAGCTCTGCAAGTTTGGCTAGGTTTCAGTGGGTGATCACTCTGCTTTCCACAATCCCTCCTGCTTATCTAAATTCCTAAATATCCGCGTTCCTCCCGAGGCTACAGCCTGGGACGCTACCTCACTCGCGTGCCCTCCTTCCCGGGGCTCCTCGCCATCGCGCCTGTTCGCGCGGGTGCGAGACGGGAGGAGGGATTTTAATAACGAGGATTTCTTTGAGGCGCAGAATGAAACAGTAGTTCTTAAACTACGCTCCATGGAGCGCTTGTGGATGGGCCATTAAGAGCTGGTATGTCACATGGTGCTGATTTGCTCCTTGTTTCCAGCTGCTAAATTGCACTGTGACACCGTTAAATATACATTAAATACATTCCTAATGTTACTTAAGTAAGTAAATTGCTTCCATTGCCTGAAGGAAGTTCTGCAGCCATAAGCACGGAGGGGAAAGGAAGGGAAAGGCTGATGGGTGAGAGCTGCTCCTGCCAAGCTGGGATCCATCCCGCAGCGAGTCCCTGCTCCTGGGCAGGGAAACGATCCCGCTCCAGGGATGTATGAGAAGCGAGCGGGTCCCAGGTGCACAGCGCTTGGCCCAGACCTCTGCAGCTCCTTCCTGCTGCGCCTCCTCTGGGGCAGCCAAAGCCTTTCTGGGCACTTAGCCATAATGGAGGCAGCTCGGGGAGGGGAGCAGGAGGGTCGGCCAAAGACGGATGGGCACAAAGCGCCCGGTCACCTGGAAACCTTGTGGGGCCAGTGACAGCTACAGGGACAGGGACATGGCCCTGCCCGCAGCAGTGTGGAGCTGAAGCCAGGACTGTTCCCCAGGGAGAGGGCCGAGCAGAGCAAGAAGTGTGCAGTCGCTGCCTCCCACACCACAGGATTCAGGAATGCCCGTTTACTTCGTGAGCCTGAGCATTCCCAAGAACTGCTGCCACAGGCTGCATGCCGTTCCCCTCCTTAAAAACAGCAGCACGTCAACATGGGGAAAAACTAGACTTGCAGCTCACCCTGTGCTCAGATCACCATGGCCCCAGGGATAGCATGGGAAGTGTGGACTAGAAGTGTACGTGAAAGTGCTCCCTACACGCTCCCCGCTTCCCTCTCGATTTATGCAAGGCAGAAAACATGGGAGCTTCTGCTAACACTACCCTGCCGTCCCTGGCCCTCACCGGCTCCCAGCATGGGCAGGAGTTTCTCCTGCTGTGGCCAAAACCTTCATAACGATGGTGACGGCCACAAGCACCACATGAGCATGGACTGGGGCAGCAAGCTCTGCATCCCGCTGCATCCCGCCGCTTTGGGGGTCTCACCCCACGTGCTGCTCGTGCTCACGCTTCCACACAAGCTGGTAGCTTCAGCTTTCCCTTTCTGAGGCAGCACGTGGGGCCTGTGTCCTGTTGCAGCACACGGACCATGGGCGGCAACACGAGCGTCCGCAGCTTGTTCCCTTCCACTCCCATTATGGTGTTTGTCACAAAGATGAATTAATGTTGTGCCATTTTCCCTTCTCATTACAATCTTTGTCATGAGATGAAATATTAGACTCTTAAAGTCTCCATGAATCATAGCCACATGCTCTACTACGTTGACCTTTCCGATGTGCTCTGTTTGGACCTGCTGGCATTTCCTCTCCTTGTCCCCTGCAGCAGCCACACCAAACTCGTGGGCAGCCCAGGACCAGGCACCAAGGGAAACCCAAACACTGACATCATTGTCAGGGCACAGCAAACCTGGGCTTGGAAGGGTTCGCTTCAGGATGGGAATTCTAGCCATGATGCACAAGGGGACACTGAGAAACAGGCCCATCAGAAGCCCTGCTTGCTGCACCAGGAAAGCCCTCGCACGTGTACGTGTGCTAGACGCCAAGGAAGCAGCTCCTGAACAGCTGTACTGAAAAAGCAAACCAAGCTGCTGGCTAGTAACTATGCAGTTCCCAGCTGGCCAGAGCAAACTGCATGGCCTCCTTGCAGTATTGAGAGAGTTTCTTCTGCAATAGGGCAAGCATTTCAGCTCTTGATGTGCTAGAAAGGGGGAGAGAGGAAGAGGATGGGATCGAGCGTCCCCCAGCACGTTGACACCACGATGGGGCTGACACGGAGCAGGAGGTGCAGCGGCACAAGCTTGCAGCATTAATGCTGCACCATTAATGGTGCACGTAAAAGGAAAGACTCCCACACAGACATCAGGGGAAGGGGGAAGCCCAAACCCTTTTGTATCCCTCGAGCAGGTCACTTTGGAGGAAACGGTCACTGCTGTCCCCCAGGCCCTGTGTAGAGATGCTCAGGCTCCCCTGGAGGGCATAGCCGGGGAAGTGCCAGGTGCTCCCCACCATACACCAGCTTTGGGGAAGCCCGTCTTTCCCGTAAGCGAAAAACAGGCTTCCCCTCGCCCTGCTGCATCATCCCAGCTGGTTATTGGATGCCTGGGACCTCTTCAGAGGGGTTGGAAATTCCCTCCTCCATCACTTGCCGCAGTGGAGGGCAGTAGGTTCAGACAACAGCCAACATAATAGCTCAAGACACGCTGCTAAAGAGTCCATTTGTCCCTGCTCTTTATTACGAATGTGTTTTCGCTCCATCCTTGCGGTGGAGGGATGAGGTTGGAGTATGCAACTAAGATCTAGTCAGCTTGAAAGCCCTGAGGGCCTAACAGGGAGATGGGCTGCGCAGCAGCCCCACTCAGCTCAGCCCGGCTCTGCTCTGCACTTTGCTGCTGTATTAACTGTCATGCACTGTGTGGATCTGATGACCCTCCCAGCTGCTTAGGGTTTCTGGATTGCTGGTCATGTTTATGGAGGTCAGGTCTTTTAAAAAAATAGGAAGGTGCATTTATGGAATTCAAAACATTCTGTGAAGTTGAAAATG
The DNA here is from genome assembly GCA_034781795.1 of Crypturellus tataupa. Taxonomy (NCBI): domain Eukaryota; kingdom Metazoa; phylum Chordata; class Aves; order Tinamiformes; family Tinamidae; genus Crypturellus; species Crypturellus tataupa. Next base: position 1,118,398 of record JAWLRI010001081.1, read on the forward strand.
TGCTGAGTCCTTCTGAGGAGATAAAAGAGCAAACAAGGGCCATATTGCAGCACGGAGCTGGGCAGGGGGCCGGCCAGGAGCGCTGCTCACTCAAGCGCTGCCCAACCGGGAAACCTCCTGCAGCCCCCGGGAGAAATCCACGGCGCGTGGGCCCTCCCGGGAGGCCTCCTCACTGGAGGCCCCTCAGAACCGACCCAGAGAGGCCCCAGATCTGATGCGGAGACCCCAACACCGCTGGGCACCTCGGCCTAAAGCCACGCAGGTCTTCAAAACTGAACCCTACACAAATGTCACGGAATAAACCAGCAGGAACAAGCAGGCTGCCCCTCTGCGAGCCAGGGAAGTGCTCACAGGGAAGGGGGGACTCGTGTCCCCTCACAGCCCCTTACCCTTCATGTGGGTAAGACCCCCCAGCCGCGTGCGATGGGTCCCCACACCTGGGGGCCTCTCAGACCACGACAGCTGGGCCAGGAGAACCCGCAGCGGCCCAGGCTGTAACACCCTGTGCGGACACACACAGTAATTCCTGGCAGTGCAGCAAACCCCGCGGAGGGAGGCTGGCCCCGGCTCCAGCTGTGGGCGCAGGGCTGCTCCCTGCAGCCCGGCGTGGAGAGGCTCCCGCAGCGCAGCAAGGGGCACGGGCGCCTGGCACGGCCGGGGGCTCACGAGAGCCCCTCCAGCTCCACAACAACGCTGGGTACTTCCAACCCCAGCACGCGGCGCGGCGCAGCGCTAGCTGTGAAATAATTCTTCCCCCTTAAGCGAGCTCTGCCAGTGTTTTCCCTGTTTTGCACTAACAGACTCGAACATATAAACAAGCTCATGGCACGCTCTGGGTTAGGCAGCGCCAGGCAGTGAGAGCCCCCCTCCGAGAAGACACTAGAGAGAGGAATACTTCTAATTTAAAATCCTTCTAAGTGCTAGAGACATTTAAAGCATTAATCAGCAATTAATACAAATAAGAAACTCAATCTCTCACATCATTAATACTAATTATGCTTTATAGTTGAGTTTTCTGAGTAAGATGACAGGCAACATGCATATGGAGGAGGCTGCTCGAGAGAGGTGCTGAAATCAGAGGCAGCTGAAGTGAAGAAGAGAGCGAACTGCAAGGGATGCTTTAAAAGGCCCTTAGTTTCCTATAGCCAGGAGAGATGTTCCTAAAAGAGCTGGAATTGGGCACACAGAGAGCTCAGGTGCTAAGAACAAAGTGCCGCTCAGCCTGGGATGTCTCGGGTGCTCCAGTCCCTCTGGACACGCAGTCGCTGGCATCTTGCTGGGATGCCCCCTGGAGCTGTGGGCATTTGGCACCTGTGGGAACAAGTCCCGGAGGGTCTCCAGTCGGGTACCAGGAACCACAGCAATGCTGGCTTCAGCTCTTGCCGCATGAATGTGACACGGGCGGCTCTGAGGACATCGGTGGTGGTGCTGGGGAGAGCGGCACTGGAACAGCCAGAGCTCTCACACTCCCCTCGTGCGCGGTGCACGCGCTGCCCCACGCGGACACCCCACACCACCAGCCCCGGCCGGGACGGAGCCGCTGCGTTTGCTTCGGAAGGAGGGGGTTTATCTCTCAGTGGTGAACGGGACTTCCTTGGTGTGAACGGGACAAAGACTGCTGGAAAAATCAATCCCACGTTAATGTGCTCGCTGACAAGTTCCTACTGCGCTGTAGCCAGTAATTCAGGGGGGAATTTGTAGTTAAATCAAACAAAACAGAGACCAAGATTGCATTTACCCTGTTTTCCTCGAGTTAGGACTATTCCTAAACATATGCTGCCCCTTCTTACACTTGTCATCTGCTCTCACGAACCCCTTGCCCCCGCTTGTGCCCATGTCATCTTCACCTGCCCCTGCGCTGGCCGGCACACCACATCGTGTGCCGCTTCTGAGGAAGTGCTGGAAGGGCCAGGACCTAAATCAATTATGATATACATAACAGCACAGCATATTTGTCAAAGGCAATCTGGACTCTGCTCATGACAAATGTTTTCTGTCTGGGTTCCCCATTGCTTCATTTGGCCTGGCTCCAGCTGCTTGTCCTGCTAGGAGCAGACTTCATTTGGAAAAGGCAGCGAAAGCCGGGGAAGACATTACACGGGTTGTCTCTGCCCTGCCCAGCCTTGTGGTGAGTTATACCTACAAGGCTACAGAGGCATTCGGCTTTATTTATTTTACCCCAACAGGGAAGGCAATTCTGAGCAGGATTAGCAGTGGCAGAGCATCTTAGCTATAAGCTCTTGAAAGATGGCCCTATGCAAGCGTATTTCAAGTTGACTTGTGCTCTCTGGCCTCCCTGCACGAAGGAAAGATGCCCTTTGCATCGTGAGCGAGTTCTAAAGGACAACACAGCAAGGAAGACATCTTGCCAGCTGATAAAATACAGCTGGTCCACATCTGGGGGAAGGAGAAACTGATGGCAATGGACCTGGTGGCCAATGCTGTGCCCAGCTGCGGTGCCTCAGCCCTATCACTGAACATCCCCGGGCTGTGCTTACCCGCTGGTGTTGTAGGGGGCTGTTGGAGCAGCGAGGAGGTGAATCCCAGGCCCTCCCAGGCTCCCCGTGCTGGAGCCCCGTGAAGGCCGCGTGCGGTATCCCCGCGCTCAGGGCCGCAGCGCGCGCCTGCCGCCAGCCGCCCGCGGAAGCCTCAGAGCTCTTCAGCCTGAAAGAAATTCTGCGCAGGAACTTTAAGCAATGGACATCATGCTGGCAAGAAGTAGCAAGGCTTCTTATTCTTGGCTCTGTCACTGACCTGCTGTGTGACCTCAGGCAAATCACTTTACTTCTGTGTGCCTCTTCCACTTCCCGTCTTTCATCTGTCTTGTCTGCCTGACTGCAAGCTTTGGGAAGGGGATTAGCTCTTGTTATGAGTATGCAGCACCAACCACAGGAAGGCTTTAATCTCTGCTGGGACTCCGAAGCACAGTGCAAAACCTACAGCTATTCTGCAGTCCAGACTGTCTGCATTACCACTCCGCATGGCAGCGTTGCAGAGCGGTCGAAGCGGGGCAGCGCTCCACGGTTTGCCACGTCAGCACTTCGCCTTCATTTTCGTTTTTGATCACTGGCTGCACTTGCAAAGCCATGTTAGGAAGCGGGCCTGCCTTGCCTGGAAGATGTTTGGAACGAGCTCTCCTGGCGCGGTGGAGCAGGCGCCCTGTAAGAAGGAGTCCTCCCCTCTGCATGGCTGTGCCAAGAGCAAAAGAAAACAAACTTTGATGACCGTGTCCTTCACAAATGGCTCTTAATAGGAGCACTTCTGTTACTGTTTATGGGATGGAAACCCTGCACACTTAGGAAGTGCTGTAAGACATGTAGCCGGCCAAGGGCAGGGCAGCCTGATTTCATTGGCTGTGCAAGACGCACACTCACCCCGACACGGCTCTGACCACATCTGAACACACGTGTGTGTGTTTAAGGAGGCACAACTTGCTCCTCTGCTGCTGCATTCTTTGCAGACTCTCCATACAAAATACCCCTGTTCAAACTGCAGAGCAGCTCTGGGCTGTGGTATAACCTGTAAGGAGCAGCTGTCAGCAAAGACAGCGGCTCCTGTTATCGCAGAGCACAGTGCTCTGCACCGCTGTCGTTTTGCAGGATGCGCTGCTTCCCGTTGGCCCATTTGTAGAGGTGCTTTCTGGCTTTCTCTTCTTCTGTTGTGACAGCTTTTGTCTTTGCACCACTGGTGCAAAACTAAAGAGATCTCTGAATGAGGGAGCACTTTTGTTCTCCTGCAACGGAGAGATATGCCAGGCTTTTCAGGTGGAAAATAAAATATAGACATGTTTTTGAATTCCCCTTTTGTTTTTCCTAAGTTTTACAACCTTACTTATCTGTAAATAAAATCATCATATATATATATATACTTTTTTTTCCACAGCACTCTGCATAAATGCAACCCCACGCACCTGGGCAGCTGACAGCTGCCCTGCGAGATAGCGGGTGGCAGTCTAAAACCAAGGGATCCATCAGCGAGATATAGTGGCTGTCTGCCGCTTGCGCCAGGATGTATTGCGGGATGCAGGAGCTTGCTCTTTGAGATATGCCATCATAACTCTGATAGATTAAAGCACCACGTCCAGGAAACAATTGTGTAAGGGAAAAAATGGTGCCATAGATCTGCCAGGTTACAGCCCAGATTCCCGGAGCCAACCAGGGGCGGCAGGGCTGTATCTCGGCTCGCAGCAGCCACCGGAGCAGCCTGATGACAGTTCTGCTCTCAAACAGCCCCATTATGGCCTAATTAGCATACATGAATTGCAGATTTAAAGCATTAAAGTGATGTACAAATCATTAATTTTTTGTCAAATCCATGTCAGCCTTGTGTATGCCTTCCTATTTTAATGTTGCATGACAGTGAAAAGAAGTCTAATCCTCTGTATATAAAGAGGAGAGATTTGGTGTAGATGATATAATGAGATCTATTTAAACACTGGATGTTTTGCAGCTTTGAGTGTATCTGTTTAGAGAAGAAGAAAAAAAAAAGCCACATTTGTCCCATTAGGGCTAATTGTGAAAGGATGTAAATATATTCAAAGCCCCAGGGGCAGTTCTACATGCTGTCTGTAGAAAGAGAAGATATAAAGCTTGTTTTCTACCAAAACTTCCTTTTAGTTTTGCGACAAATAAAGAGAACCACATGTTCGCGCAAGATGGACTTGATTTCCCGAAGAGACTAGGGGCTGTATCTCCCCTCGAAGTCAACAGGAGCTCTGAGCACTCAGGAAAATCACTTGGAAAATCAAGGCTAAGTGCATGCGCATAAAGGGCATGTGCCAAAATCAAGAAATCGAGCTCACGCTGCCTGCAAAAAGCCCAGCATGCCGAGAGGCACTGGAAAGGAGCGAGCAGGACTGCTGTGTGCTGGGACGTCCTGAGCTGTCTGTGCTCCACAGCATCCCTGGGAGCCGTGGGCAAAACCCGCAGGCTGCGCATGGCTGTTCCCTGAGCCTCCGCAGAGCCGTTTTGGATGAGACTCCATCTGTTCCGGCCTCATGAGTCGGCTGCTCCCCCTTTCACACACCCCCTGCTTTCCCCGCTCGGCTTTAAAAGAGCTCTTGCATCTTATGCTCCAAACAGATGATAAAGCCCCTGCTCTGAGCTGAGAGCCCTATTTGACACCATCGGGCAACCCCCCCTGCCACCGATTAGAGTGTCATCCAAGTCCCCTTTCACTGAGCCAATTATTCCTCCACAACGAGTGACATTTCGCAGGCGCCACCAAACAGCACATTTCCTCTCTCGTGTTAGGCTGAGCGAAGCCCAGATGCAGGAACACAGAAGGTCCTACTTGACTGTCCTACTCCATCTCTCCCGCAGCCATGCTCTGCGCTGGATTGATTGGATTCAGGGCAGTTGCACAGGAGGTGGGTAAGAGAGGCGGTTTTGGCAGCTGTGTTCAAGTATTTTATGCTTCAAAAGGAAGAAGTATTGGCAGTATTATCCTGACAGGGCCCATAACTCCAGATGCTGGCTGGGAATGTTCAGAAGAGGTAATACAATTAGGCACCCAGAGCCAAATTATTTTCCTTGGGAACTGGAACCCCTACCCTTCAACTCCTTAGAAATTGCCTGCCTCTCTTGGAGTCCTAATTCCACAGCTCCCTATGATCCCAGACCAGAAGACTTGGTCAAGGAGGGTTCTTTGTTTCAGATCTGTGTGTTTCTGCAGTTGACAGCCCTCTTGGGCAGATGATTTCTCCTACAGTTCACTAGAATGACTTTCCCAGCAGCAAATAATCAGCAGTGTAGCTCATCTTTTCTGACAGGAGCTGAGCACAGAGATGGCTCTCCCCGGGCTAGCAAAAAAAAAAGGGATACAGAGGAATGAAATTGCCGCTGAGAAATGCGCTGAGCAGGGAGGCAGCCCGTGTCAGCTCCACACCTGGGCAGACAGATGCACAGGACTTACCTCCGTGTCACTGCAGCCGCTCAGATGACGCTGCTGACCCACCATTCCTGCACAGCCCGCGTGGAGAGCCTCGGGCCAGCCTCGTCCTTGCGCTCTGGAATATTAAGAAACAAAACCGTGAATTAAACAGAGTTGTTTCTTCTCAGTGAAACGCTGGACGTATGCAAAAAGATGAGAGTGGCTTTTCAAGGGCCGCACACCCGTATCTGTGCACCTGGCAGGAGCCCAAACCACCTGAGTTCAGAGGGGAACATTTTCCAGCCACCATGGAAGATGTAGAGGGATGTGGGGAGCTGGCGTGGGTTGAGGACAGCTCTGGGATTAATGCTTAAGAAACCTCTCAGAAGAAACGAGTTTCTGCTTCCAGCTCTCACAGCTGGCTCCCACACTAAATGAAACGGAGGAAATATTACAACCCGCTTTGCCTGGGGGAAACTCATCACTGCAGAGAGCAGGAGGCAAAGCTGCTGCAGGACTGTTGTGAGCAGGTTCTGAATGCGGACGGCATCGCCTTGCCCATGCCCTCCCGGCAGGACTGCATGGATCTGTCCCTGAGGATCATGTAGCAAGTCCTGTATGATGCCTCAGAGGCTCCAGGCAAATCAACTAATTATTTTTGTCAATATTTGAGGCATCCCAAAGAGACGTAGGTCCTCTATGGACTAGGAAGAGCCTTGATGTGTAGAAGAGGAATTGTCCTTCATGGGATGGGGATCCTGGTCACCCATCCCATTATTTAGTCTTAACGTGAAGTCTTGAAGCAAAACACAGGTATCTGGGCTCCCTCTTTCAGCCTAGGATTAGTGGCTGCCTTTGGGGTAGGGAGGGAGGGAGCAGGCGAAAGGCTCTGCTGCGAGCCAGGAGTAGAAGGGAAATCCTCGAATTTCATGCCCACAAGTCAGCAGTTTCCCGAATACAGTGTAAGCCCCTCTTCCTGCCCCGCTATCTCCCCACGCCTGCTGTGGGATGAAGGGATATTGGGGAAGGGCTTGGCAAAGCCGTGACGGCTCTAGCAAGGGATGTGTTTCACAGAGCCCAGCTTAAAGCCTGATGTTCCGAGGCAAAGGTTTTCTCATGCCACGCAGGATCCCACCAGGCAACCTGGGGACCCATGACACAGCCCTTTAGCTGCTTGAATTTCCATCCTGCCTTCCCCAAAACTGAGGCGGCTCCTTGGGAGTCATCCCAGAAGGCCGCCGGTCTCATGGGGTCCCGCTCTCAGGAAACTTGGGGAGCAAGATCACAACAAAAGGTTTTCTAATTAAACAGGGAAATCAGGAGTGCGTCAGCCGGCCCTCGGGACCTGTTTAATTTCATTAACTTGAGAGTTGATGCAGAATCTTCCGCAGTAATTGGGATGTTGATCTGGTCCCTGCGCTCTTGCGTGGGAGAGGAGAGCCTAAGATCTCCATGTCATCCCAGAGCTCGGATGAGCTGGCCCTGCGCTGCGCTCCGCTAGTGATCTTCAAAAGGCATTATTTATAAAAGGAGCTTTCTGGGATGCTGTTCAATCCATGCCCATTATCCATGCAAATTCCTCAAGCTGCATTGGGTTAGATAGCTGCCGGTGTCATAGCTGGAAAACCAACTAACCTGCAGAAATCTCTGCCTAGTTCTTTATTTAGCACAATGAGGTCAGGATTAGTCAGTCAAGGCGCTGGATTAGCACCATTGGTAGCCATGGCAATTTCCATTTGTGTGACAATCCATGTCACCTTTCCCATTAAAATTCAGCTTAAAATACCTAGGAGAATCCCATAGTCCTCTCTGAATCCCAGGAATATCACATCCCATCATTCAAGCTAGAATAAATCCAAACACATCTGAAGCTTTATTCACATAAGCCGAAACCACAGGAAAGGATTAAGGACGAGAAGCTCCGTCAAGAGACGGAGCGGCGAGTCACGCGCATCCCAGCTCACCTCCAAGTCCACCAAATGCCCTGCCACGATTCACTGCATTTTGGAGTCTCAAAATCCCTTTAGGAAAGCATGGGGATTGTCCCTCTGGCTCCTGCTTGCTCAGTCCTCAAGGCTGGAGGCCCAGGGTTCACCTGAGCAGGGACGGTCCCCAGCGAGGAGCTCCTTAGCCTTGAGGCGTCACCAGGCAAGGCCAGCGCCAGGTAGAGAAAAGAAGGATCAGATCTTGCTCCTGGGCTTCCCATGGGGATTTCAGCCTGAATGCTGTGTGAAAGGGCTTCTTTCGGGCCAGAAGTGCTCGCGTATGAAACACGTCACCCAGCTCCTGCCAAAACTCACGCTCGGGAGCTTCGTTTAAAGAGGGGATGCAGCCTAATAGGATTGGCTTGATCAAAGGGTGCAGTAAGCAAGCACGGCAACGGGCATTTTTATTCCATGACTTTATGCATTGTAATATGCCCATTTTCCACACTGGGTCTCTCTTAAGGAAGCAACTGCTCAGCACGGAGTTTTTTTTTCCTGCGTGGAGAGTTCCCATTAACATCTAAGGCAAGGTTTTACCTTTGAAATCCAGCCCCAAGTTGCACCTTAGGTCACCGGAGGGGAAAGCCTGAAGGATGAACTTCCCCCTTCTGAAATGCTTTTACTGGGAGGCTGTTGGATTATAGTGGTGACAAATGCAATATACCCACACCAGAAAAAGAAAGTCAGGATCCCACTTTGAAAGAGCTGCAAATACCTTGTACCCCTGCTAGAAATTACAGCAGATTCACTCCCAGATGGACGAACCACGACCACATTTGCCAGGGCCTCCTCTCAGAGCGCAGCAGCCCTACCTGCCCTGGCGCCATTCGTGCTGGTTTTTGCCTCAAACTTCATTCCTCCTCTTCTGGTTCACCAGCCAACATTTGCTTCCAGGATTTGAACATTTTGATCATGACGTACAATTTTGTATAAAAGGACTTTTACCTGGAGGTGCTATTTCTCCTCCACATCTTTTGCAGAGATCCTTTTGTGCGCATGTGTAATTGAACAGTCCTAATCTCAAATGTAAACTAATTAAAACAATTTTCTTGCCATCAGATTATGGCAATTTTCTAACTAGCAAGCATTTAAAGCCACTGTGCTGGCATGGACTCAAAGGGAGACAGTGAAACATGGTTGAGAAAAAAGAAAGGAAGTCCAAAAAATCTTTATCCTACAGATATTTCCATGAATAACTTAAATTATGCAGCTGTCCTCAGATAGACCGGGCTCAGCCCTCAGATACAGAGAGAACCTGATGAAAATATACTTATCTGGAAATACACTCCCTTTGGATATTCCCGATATATCCGAATATCACAAGGCTTTCAAGGCACCTGCAAAGGCCTGGACTTCTGCAGGGGAACAAGAGGCAACTCCCTCTGACAGAGCTGAGGGCATGAAGGGAAATTCGTGGCTTGCTCTGCATTGTGCTGTCAGGATTAATGCTGGACACAGACATTTGCACTCTGCTTCTGAGTAACCGTGCGATTTGATACAATTTCTTTTTTTTTAAGTGATGCCATATGCACAGTCTGAAAAAGAAAGGGCTGGCAAGGCTACAGGAACAGTGTTTATTTTGTGTGCGTGTGGGGGCATCCCTAGGAATTTTTATTGGAGCTGGATAAATGATGCTATTGTATACTGTAAATGGATAGGGATTATAGGCAAGATCTTAATCTGAACTGTCTGTTACAGAAAGCTTTAGTTACCTCCTCAGTTACTGCTATAAAGGATATAATACAAACTCACCTATTACCATTCATAGACTGAATGTGTCCATGGACGGGACTCATTTTGGCTATTTTGCCCCTACTTTGGTGATGCCAAGGAGACTCAAGCATTTTTGGAGGCTCCGTTGCCACCAGAACAGCCCCCAGAGCCCAGCGCGCAGCCCAGTGGATCTGGCATCCAGTGCCTTCAAAATAATGCTCGGAAATAAAATTTTAAAAATGATAAACTATGCAAAACTCTCTTCTTCCTGGCATTATTAATATCCGCGTAGTTATCAGACTGCAAATAAGTTTGAATCAAATGCAGCAGCACTTTATGAAAATAGAGTGTATATATCAATGTACATTGTGTATAATTGGTGCCATTTGAAATGATGAAGTGCTACTAACTGATCTTCATAAAATAATACTTTGCATTTATATAGTGCCTTCCATCTGAGATCTCAGAGCACTGTGCAAACGTTGGTGAGTTAACTCTCTCTGAGCCCTTCCAGTTAGCTGCTGCTCTCCTCAAGCCTGCGGATGTGGCAAGCAGACCCAGTGAGAGGAAGACGGGGCGAGGAGAGTGGGACTTGAAGGGTAGGCACATCCTGCTGCATAAAAAACCCACAGTTTTTCCAATTTGAACAGAAGCTGTAAGTTTTCAGCACCTCTGAAAATGAAGCTACTTTGGTTGCTCTTTTGGATGCAAATACCCAATTTAGCTTAAACGATTCCTTCAAAGTCCTCCAGGAATGTGTAGGAGAGCTGACAACAAGGATCCTGAACGACTGGCTTCGGGCCCGAGCTTTGGCGGGGAGGTTGTTGTGCACAAATCGGCCGGCCACCGCGACCGGACGCAGCCTCTGAACCTTGTTTAAACTCTTGGGAAAAATGTGCAACGTCTCTGCAACGTGCCGGCTGCAGCGCTGGCCGTACAGCAAGGCCAGAGGGACCTCGCGCCTACTAGCAGCTGCAGCACCGCCGCGTCGGCCTCAGCGAGGAGCCGTCACCTCGGCGCCAGGGCGAGCGCGAGGGGCGCTGCTCCAGAGGGACCCCGCGCACTTCCACAGGGCATCCACGAAGGAAAAACAAGGAATTGTTTGTGAATTGCCAAAAAAACGCTAGAGTGATATTACTTGGCATCTTTCTGCTATCTCAAAAGTAGAGAGTCAGCCTTGTTTCTCATGGGACCTAATGTCACCCACATTGATCTGCCTTTAGTCTCTGATCGCTGACTTTGGCCTGTGTTTTCCGCGTCTCTATCTCCTCTTTTCCCTTGTCTTTTTCCAAGACAATGCATTCTTTCCCTTGTTTCTCAATTTATTGTTTGAAAGAAATATTTACTGAGCAAATGTGGAATGCATCAGAGTGCTTTGCAGAGCTGCCAAGGGGTCAAAGGTCTGGGATAAAAATGATGTTGAAACAATAATTAATTAGCTGACATTCTCTTAGAAAATTTGCTTTGGGAAAAGCTATGGTAAATCAAGACAACAGGACAAAATGACAGAAAAATGAGTAATGAGGGAAAGAGGGGTAGGAAGAAAGAAAAGCTGCATGGGTAGATTTATTCGCTTTTGAAAACGATCCGATCTTTACCAGCCATTGTCCTGGCCCCTAAACAAAAATCTTCTCCAATAAATAATTTCAAGCTGTTTTCAGTGACTAAACCACAAAATGTTCCATCCTGCATAAATTGTATTTACAGCATGCAAAACCGATTAACGTTCTTCCAATGCATTTATAGGACTTCTGGTCTGCAGAGGCCATCTGTTTCGGGGGATTTCTGGAATAGCAGCAGCATCTCGACAGTAGGACTACCGAGAGGCCCGAAATTTCCACCCGGCTCCGTGCAGCTGCAGGGATGATTCAGGAGCTGCTCGGGCGTTTGCGTGACTCACCGGGCAAACACGCGTCCCTGCCTGCTCAAGGGACCGTCCTCGGCTTTCGCGCGAGCGACCGAGAGGCGCTGGGGGATGACGGTGGTGGCTCTGGCCTCCCGACATCGGCACTGGTCCCTCACTAAAGGGGCTGCTGCAGACACCGTCGCTGTGTGTTTTTAAGGACCACCTGGCTCTGGTGGTGCTGGCAGCACGTCAGCACTGTTGTGTCCCCAAGGCAGAGCCCCAGCCCAGACACCCAGACCCATGAGCAACAGCCTGGCAGCGACCGGCGGCACAGGACAAGCACCCACGTGCTGCCCGTGCCCAGGAAACTACTCAAGGTGACACTTTGTCCCTTCAGACAAGGGCAGAGCAGTCGTACGACTGGTCCAACCCCAACTTCCACAATTCCAGCAGAGGACCAGGAAGGCTGGGGCCGAACGCCCCAGCTCTGCTTGGGACTGCAGAACTCAGCAGCTGTTCAGGATACCCTAGCACATCCAAGAGCAAGCGCGTGCACAAACGTCCTCCTGTGCTTTGCACAGCAAATAAATGTAATAGATACCACTCCTTGGTAAAAAAGAAAATAAAAGAGGAATAAATACACTCGCACAGCGCTCTGCACTGCCACAGAATAACCTGCTATGATCTGGAAGCTTAGATACGCCCTAACATAGTGCAGTTATTAAGCCCCAGGTATTAGGGAAATCACAGCCGCGTGTGTTGCAGCTGATTTAGCGAGGCCGGGCTCATTATCCAATAAACAGGCGCTTTCATGTACTGCTCAGATTTATACTTGCAGCACGACTTAGCAGCAAGTTGTCAAAAGGAGCCTTGTGCAGGTGGTTCACACTTAATACCAAGGACACGGGGGAAAAAGTAATCCAGATTTTGTGCGCCTAAAACCCGCGATTTACAAAGCTGTCTCAGGACTTGCCGACATCCTCCTTCTGTTCAGGATGAATGCGCGAGCCAGAGAATGCAGAAAGGGCTCGAACTTCCTCAGATTAGGGGGATGATCCCCCTTCTTAGCTCGATGCGGCTCCCGCGGAGACAAGGAGAGCTCCGGTCGTCCTCGGTGCGGGACGAGGCGGATGGGCTGCTGCCACTACCAGGTTTCCCTACCCTGCCTGCCGCAGCCGCAGCTCTTCTGTCTCTCACCTCGCCATTAGGACTCCCGAAGGAAGCCTGTTTTCACCTGAGTAAATATTCCGCTCCCGTCCTCATTTTCACACATGAGCTGGAAGCGAGGCGCGGTAGCAGCGCTCTGGGGATGCGGCTCTAATAGATTCGCAAGGTTGACTTGTTTAAGTGGGATTTCATTGTATTACACAGAGGATTCTTTCCTAAGGATGTGATTATTCCAGGACTGATCCTACCGCTGTGATATGACCACTTTTGGCACTGTGCTCGCATGGCATGGGATTACTCTTCTGGCACTGTATAAAATGACTTAGACATGTTGCCTTACTTATTAGCATGTGCTGTTGCAGCTCATTTTACAAAGGCAACAGCTGCAGCCATTACTGCCACGGTTATGTCATAATTTGGTGTGTCAAACACCTCTGCGCAGCGCAGGCAAGAGGCACATTTATTCCTCTCACTTGTCAGTACGTTTGTTCCCCCTTCCCGCGCTTTCTCTTTTAGCCGGAGCGAAGTCGCCGCTGGCGCAGGACCGGTGTGGATCAGCACATGGCGAGGCCGATGGACACGGGCCGCAGGAACCAGCACCGGGAGCGCTGCCGCCGCCACCGCTGCTGCCATGAACAAGCTGGTTGCTCGTGCAGGCTGGCATGGGCAGGATTTTCCTCCTCCTCTTCCCGCATCTTGGAGGGCTGCAGAGCTGAAGGTCACTGCTTGGGGCACAGCTCACACACTGGGGAGGACAAGCTGGGCCCAGGGCATCTGCTGCAGAACATCTGGCCTTTCCCAATCCAGCCCATTTCGGTCCAAACAGGCAAGGAGCATCCAGAGAAGACCCCAGTTTTTTGTATTTGCTTGGAAAGAGGAAGATGAAGAAGGGGAGATGGGGATGGTGGAAGGGGATCCAGCCCGTAACCTGCAGCTGTCAACAATTCTATTCTCTTTTAACTAAACCAGCCCCAGACACAAGAGCACACGCAGACTCCCCTGCGTGCCCTCCTCCTCTTCCTCCTAAACCCTCATTAAGGAAGGGGACCGCAATGACACCGCGAGCGCGGGGCTCTGCTCCCGGCCCCGGCTGCAGCGCATCTGGCTGCAAGAAGCATCTCGCTCGCAGGAGCAGCTCTGGGGGCTGCTGTTTGCCTCAGGGCACCTCCCTGGGAAGCCGAGGGGTTTCCGAGTGCCCTCCCTTGCTCCGTGTGCAAGCAGTGGGGATCCTCAAGATCCACCTCCGTGGACAAGCGGGGAGCTTCAGCCATGCAGACCCTGCTGAGACCCCGCTCTGCCTCCTGGGGCCCTCCGGAAGCACCTGAGGGGCAGGTGGATTTATCTGCCGCTGCATCACTTTTCCTGGAACATCTGACAGCTCATAACACCTCCGGCGCCTGACAGCCCCGCTCCTCTCCGATTGATAAATAATCTCCTTCTGATTTGAGCAACCGAGGAACATCTTGAGCCTGTCACGCTGGAGAAGATCCATCAGTCTCCCGTGCCACGAGCGAGGTGTCTGAGAAATGCTGTTTGCAGAGCCATTCTGGGCCGCTTGCTCCCGGCCTCCCCCTGTGTTTGGATGGTTTCTCAAAGCACAACAACACTTTTTAACTCTTTGCGAGTGAAGCAGCGTTCTGTTGTTATGGTAACTCAAGGTCTAAAAATAATGTAAAGAAAAGACCACCTTTAATTGATATCACCAGAAGTTGTTATGGTAACTGGAATTTTAAAAGTAACTAGGTTAAACTCCATTTCTTTTTATCCAGAGCTTTGAATAAACAAATTCTGATTAAAATATCAGGTTTAATTTAATCAGTTAATTAATGTCACTAAATGTCATTTATCTTACAACTCTCATTTATATTCAGTGCAAAATTACCTAACTTGGTGAGTTCTAGCTATTCTGCTGCCAATCTGGTATTATGGAGCAGGGTGACTGTACGGTTTATCTGGGGGCGCGGAGCGGTTGGAAGCGCCTGTGGTGCCACTGCAGCAGATCAGTTAACCCTGCCATGGGGATGAGCGTGACACTCGAGCAAAGGCGCCTGCTCCGACGTGCTCCCCGCTCTGATGTGCTCCCCGCTCCAAAGTGCTCCCCTCTCCGAGCTTCCCAACACACCCAGAGCGGTTCCCTGGGCTCCGCTCACCCACAGGCTCCCTTCACCCAGATTCCTCTTCTCCCCACTTTCCTCCTGCAATCCGAATCCCGTCACTCCTGGCTGCATCTCAACTCTCTGATCCCTTTTCGCAAATCTGCGGGGGAAAAGGCCAGAAAAGGTTCATTATGACCATTTGGCCCAGCAGGCTGTAGCATTTCACCCAGGGCTGTCTGTGCTGAACCTGTAACTTCTCTTTGAGCGATTAGTGTCTCTCTCACAAAGGCATCTCGCCTTGATTAAAAGACTGCAGCTAATGGAGAGCCCACTACAACTCTCGATAGCTTGACCTCGAGCTGTAACCCTCCCCGTTAAAAATAAATGCTTCATATCTTTCATCCAAATGTGCCTCGCCTCCGCTGACAGCCCTCGGACCTCTCTATGGACTTTAACATCTGAGCCGTTCACCTCAAGGGGAAAAATTACCGCAGGTCGGCAGTAATCGTCCCTATCCATCCTCCCACCTGCAGCCCGCCGCGCTCCCGCTCCTGGCGAGCTGCTCCCTTATGGGAGCTCATCTCTCAGGGAAGGAGGCACTGGCAGGCGCTCGCAGGCGGGATGTTGGCACCCGTGGCCGGGATGTTGGCACCTGCGGAGCCGCTCGTGCCAGGTTAGCGACCTCCCCTGGTCCGAAGGCTGCGTGTCCCTTCCTGCTGGGCCTCCTCTGCCCGGTGCAGAGCCAGCGCTAGGAATTTCCTCCCCATGTCGATGCAATAGAGATCGGTGAAATTAACCTGCTTTTGGAAAAGCTTTTTACATCTCTTACTGTCAGGCAGAATCTCCAGAGTTCAGAGTGAGTCTCCCTGTTGTTGGTTGCTCATCCGTTTTCCCACATCCTTCCTTTCTGGGAGGCCAGGCACTGGACATGGATCATCCCGTATCAGAAGCAACATCGTTCCCTGCTGGGTCTCTTGCTTATTTGCCCAAGGACTGCATCAGCCCTCAGAGCCACACACATTTACTTGTTCATCCAGATCTTTGCTCTCTAGCACTCAGCCCCAAAACAAGAACTTTACCTGCGTTCTTGGTTTGTGAGTATGTGACCTTCCCAGGGGCTACCCACGTACACGAGCTCTCCGAAAGGATCCAGCCTACAAAGCAGCACAGATGTTGCTGCAGGAGAGCTCCGTCCTGATTAGCATCACTTATCACGCCAGGGCTGCTTATTCCACCTGCAGAGTTTACCCGAGCGCCGCCGCCCTCCACCTCCGCTGCGAATCCGTTTGCATTCGTCTCCGAGGCTCCAGCCTTGCTGCTTTTTCTGATCTGACATCACTAACCCACTAAATGGCATCTTGATAGCAGCAGCTTCCCAAAAGGATCGAAGAACCACCAGTAAAAAACAAGTCCGAGAAGTCGCGTTCAAGGGAAACACGTGTGAAACTTCCCTGGGCAGCCGCAGCTCTTCCCAATGTCCCGCTGCCTCTCTTCCATCAGCACCTGCCTATTCCGTGCCCTGTTTGGAGCAGGTCCTTTCCCTGCTAAGCTCCATGCATGCCATTACTTCCAGCAACATATTATTATTAATCCTGCTAACAGCAGATGCACATGCAGTATGTGGCTTGTAAGCACAAGGATGCAAGTAGCTATAGATCAATCTATTTGCCTTTTTTATGTACTGCAATCGATCCATAAACCAGTTGTGGAAAGGATTGTAGTTTGTTCTTATGAAATGGAAATTTCTCCGAGTGCAAGTGGTTTCATATCAAATGCTTCTTCAAAAATTAAGCTTTTAATTTAATCAACATGAAGAATTTTTTTTAATCTTTCTTCCTCTGAGTTGCCAGCTAGAGAGCAGCAGATTTTCCTTTACAACTTAGACAGCAAACAAAAACCTACCCTGTGTTCCCTTTGAATGCCTGGCTGCCGATCCCGACCCAGCTGCTCGACCTGTCCTGCTGAGCTCCCTCACTCTAAACCCTTCTAGATTTTTGGCAGCAGCCCTGCTCCCAGCTAACCGCAGCTCTCAGAGTTGCTTTCCCTCCCTGCGTGTTACCCAGCTGCCTGGGGTGAGAGCAGAGTATTAGAGCTGATGAGAGTCACTGAATGGCTCTGAGGGGAGAAGGTTACCTGGAGGCCTAGGAATTTACTCATCCACCTTTTACTTTTTGTGACTGGAGGTTACAGAGAAGCTGCATCTCTCCTGGGCCACCTCTTTAAACACCAGCCCTGCATGCTGAGTCCCTGGATTTGTGGAAGAGAGAGGATCTTCTTGGGGCGCTGGCAGGGGAAACAGGCACCAAACACTCTTGCGTGGGGCGAACATCCATGAGAAAATGGCCTTGGGGAGTCGCAGATTCTCAGACGCACGTGGAGCTCCAGCTCCAGCCCCATGTCTTCCACCACCCACTCAGGCTGCCTCTGGTTAGAGGATCCCTAGGCATACAGAAAATGTAGATGATTTCTAATATTTAGTGTTTGAGGTGCACACGGCGAAACAACAGATTAGAATTTGCAATCCATTTTCTGAACTGTAATTTGGTAACAGAACAAGTTCATCATTCAGGGTAGTCATTAGAGAGGAGTGCAATTAGTCTTTTTCCTCTAGATGTTTTTAACAACCTTCCCCTCTGTCTTTTTCTGAGAAGTTTCAGGTTTTAACCAAAAGCCAAGCCCAACTATTTACCTTCTGAAACACCAGTGTGGCATTTGTGCTTTAAGCACCTCCCGCTCCCCTTCTCTCCCTTTGGCACCGTGGCTATTCCCCGAGTGCCACGGCGCGCTGCCACCTCTTCTCCATTGAAAGCAAATACCTTTCCCTTTTGTTTGAACATATTTTTCTTTCCTAAAGGCTTTTTCGGGGCAGATTCCTTGAGAAGCTCTAGTAGCCATCCCCTAAAACCGTGGTTAGCGCTGTCGGAGGTCAGGTCTCCTTCCCAGGCCCCCAAGCCCATGGTGAGGTGCCCATGGAAGCGGCACCAGGACCTCACTGCACCCCAGGGTCCTGGATGGCCTCGTGCCCAGGGTGATCACTGCGGCTGCAGAAATCTCCCTCCCTCTCCCGGGTTTTGTCTGCTCACAGCTGAGCTGAGCAATAGTTGCCATCCACTTTGGTCAGCCTGTGCACAGAGAAGCCCTGGCCCAGATGGACACTTGTATCAGACAAATATTGGACTCATTGATCCAAGTGAATGAGACTGCAAGCAGGCCGAGCTCATGCACAGCCACCCAAGTCACCAGGGGGACAGGCAGAGGAAGCCAGAAACCGCTTGGCTGCAGCCTCTCCAGACCTTGCCTGACATGTTATTTATCTTCTTCTTTTACAGGTCTCTCCTGCCAAGGAAGAGCAGGGAGAAAAGGATCGCTCAGAGAGCTCTTTACTTTCCTGTTGAATGAACAATTTTTAATAAACAAGATCAGGTAGCCTGCACGGATGAAAATGCAACGCTGCCCGGCTTAAACCAAGGGAAATGACAGGAAATTAGGCAAATTCTTCAGAAGTCCCCACATAGCCCTGGAAGAAGCAACGAGGTTTCACTTCAGCTGTGGCTCCCTCCCCGCTCGCACCACGTACATTCACACAGGGGAGCAGATGACTTTCCAAAGGCCACCAAGCAGGAGCCTCCAGGACAAGGCCAGTATCTTCAGGAGTGACAAAACACGGCCTGCAGGCCAGGGGCTCCTCTAAGTGCCACCTGCACCATTCTCTGCCACCCGTTGGTGGGCACCTGGCACTAACCAAGCTCCTGTCCCCCTGCCTTCACTTCCCCTCTGTGCCAATTCCAGCCAGCACCCAGCCTAACCACGGGCGATCTCCGGAATATAAATCCTCCTTGTATTTGTGGGGAAAACTGAGATGCTGCAAGCAAAGGAAGCATGAAGTTATGGAGAGTATTTTCATTCTTTCAAAAATGAGTAATGAGCAGGATGAGCTGCCCAAGAGAAAGCGATGCGATGGATTAATTTGCTCCATAGCATGAAATAATACAATTTAAAGGAAATTAGAATTAATATAAAACATTTGTCTTCAGCCATGGTTAAATAATAACATGGAAGAGTGTGACAGCTGATAGGGTAGGAGTCTGCAACCATCTTAAAATAAATGATGCCAAATAATATTTACATATTTTTCTTTAACACGACACAGTTGCTGTTTCCCTAGTGGGTATCTTTAGAGGCTTGTTAGAGAAAGGCAGACCAACCAACACAGTCGCTTCTTGCTATTTTAACTAACCTATTTGTAGCTTTTGCTTTTCAGCTGCACCTCCCAAGACAGGTCACAAACTCCATCACCATTCTGCAAGGTGCTGCACAGGCACAGGTATTTATGGAGGGATGGATGTGCTCCCCACACATACTAGCCTTCGTGGTTAAGTGGGCAAAGTTTAGAAACGATAATAAAGGAATTTATATGATGGGATGGCTCAGCCTTGACTCACAACTGATGTTTCTGCCCCGGAACATGGGGCAAGGGGGAACAGGGAGGAGAAAGCGCTGCCTACCCCAGCAGCAGCCCCTACCAGGCACCAGAGCAGGCGAGTTCCCAGTTTACATAGGGCTCGGGACAGACAAGCCCGTGCTCCAATGCGGCCACCTCGGGATGTCTCCCACCGCCTATGCCGGGCACACGGAGCCTTGGGTGTCCGAGGAGCCTTGGGTCGCTCTGCAGGGAGCATCCTGAGTGACTGAGCTGCTGCCGCCGGCTGCGCTGGGCGCTCGCAGCTGGGGAAATGCAGCCGGCAAAGAGGTTTTTCAGCTTCATTTTCTCTGCCTACAGGTGCCTGCCTTGCGGTATCAGCCGAGGGAAGTGCACACCAATTACCTCATAAACTCACTGTAAGTGCAGTACAATGCAACGTATTGTTATCTAGTGTCCTTGATAGAAAGCCCCATGAAATGCTTGACAGTGCTCCGGGGCCCATAAAAGCGCGCGTGCTCATGCATACATGTGAGGCTCCGTGCCTGGCGCTCCGCTCCTCTTCCCTGCTGGAAACCACTCGGCTGCAATTCGCTCCATTTGAGCACGCGGCAGAGCCGGAGGAAGGGAGCGTGGGGTGCCAGGCAGGAGGCTCCGCGCGGACCACGCGCCCAGCGTTCCCCTTCTCCTTGCTACGCCGTTCTCATGCCCTACCTTGGAATTTTCTGTGCAATATCTAAGCCACAGCCAAAAAAAAAAATCCTGTATTTAATTAGGCCTGATTCTCATTAAAGCGCTATAGAAATTCAATAAAGGAAAAAAAAACCTTCACACATGACTCTTCACACCAGTGAGGAGCATCTCTCAACTGCTTTAACAAGCAGATGTTAATAAACTATAATGCGGAGCAGTGACAGCTCCTAAGAAGACTGAAACTGTGTGTCAATTAAAATGAAATTTCATTTTTTCTCTATGTGGTGGCCTGCCCGGTGTCCAGAGTCCCTGGAGTCAGGGAACAGCCAGAAGGAGGATCTGTCCTGAGGACCTGACAAAACCCGAACCCTGCAAGCACTTTGCTGCGGTTGAGGGGAGGGGAGGAAGAGGAGGAGGAGGGAATCTTTGAAACTGCAGCTAAACTCTGATTTATTAGCAGTCCCAAGGGGAAAAATAGTGTGAAAATATTCCCAGACTGACACTAGATGTGAAACATTTGTGAACTGGAGGGTGGAAGAAGTTTTGCTTTGGGTTGAATGAAACAATTGAATTCCAGCAGTGCTGCTGAGTTGTACGCAGTGGAAAGAAAATCAAAATAATATGCAAGGTTGAAAATAAAAATACCACTTTGAAGACTGACAATCAAAATATTTCATTAGGAACACACAGACCAAACTGAGGTGCTCTGAGGCATCAGCGCCCCTGAGAGCAGCCAAGCCAGCCCTGCCTGATTTTAATATTTCTGGTTTGGGCGTCTCTTCAGAGGCTGGAGCCGCTATCCAAAATGAAAGGAGAAGAAAACGGGGGGGGAACAACCGCGGAGCCTGGCGTGCTGCCTGACCAGCCCTCCCCTCCCCATTCCCTGCGCCTGCCAAGGAGCAGCGAGACCCTTGGAAGGCCCCGCACCGGCACCCTGTTATCGGCACCCGCTGCGAGGCCGGGCGCACCCGAGGCCACGGCCGCTTCCTGGAATGTCACGGAAAGCAGAGGGGAGCGTGTCCCACACGGCTCTGTTCTACAACATATTTATGTGGGAAAGGCAGGGTGTCCCAGGGCATGGCTTTATACCCGCCTTTCTGCCCCTGTAGCCAGAAAGGCAGCAGCAAGTGCTCAGCAGAGCCAAGGGTGAGACCCCAGTTCTCTGGGTTTGGCTAAGGAACAGGCTGCACTGCTCCGCCACCCGTCTCTCCCCTTTCATCAGCAGCAATAAATTCCCCACAAAACATTCCAAACAACACCGGACTTTCTTCTTCCCTGATGTTATTTATGCGCCGTGTTTGTTATTCCTGTCCTTAAGGCAACTTTATAGATCCCGGCCTGCCTCTGCGCCAGGAGAACGGCCATGCCGGGCGCACGCACACTGCCGCTCAGAGGCCGCCGCCGGCACGTGCTGCGGGAGGAGCCGGCGTCACGAATCCCGACCCAGCATCGGACAGACAGGAGCTGCGGGCATGTTTTGTGTGGGCGGAGACGTATAAAAATAGTCCTTTCCCCTGGGGAGAAACTTGCTGCATGAGATTTTAACGCATGACAAGCAGGAAGCTGCTTTCCAGCGCGCGCCGTAAGCAGCGGGGTGATCCGCGCACTAGCTACCGTGCAAACTTTCTCCCCCATGAGAATAGTCACGTTCTCATTGGGACTTGCAAAGAAGCGGTTGGATGCAGGCTCTAGCTTCATCTCTATTCCAACGGCGGGAACTCATTCATGTCCTCAGGAAAACGGATGCCTAAGCTTCATCATTTCCCATGACCAAACCCATCTTTAATCTTTAAGGTCCATTTTAGCCAGGGAAGAGTTAATACCCTCATCCCTCAGCAAACAGACTGACTCATACAGGAAAAAAATGATATCCCCCCAAACTGGAGGCCGTGAGATTAGCCTTCCCCATACCTGTGGATTAGTGCGCATGTAGAGGGTATCCGAGTAGAAAAAAATGAAGTAATTCCACCATACACATGGGCAGAGCCTTCAGCTCCTCTCCAGCTCAATTACACACCCCCCTCACCACAGACATCACACGAGGACAACCCTTACATCCTTCTTCCTTCACTTAAGCCTGTTACTATATTTCTATTAAATACAGAAGACTCCTTTGAAATTGTGAAGTCTCTTACTTCAACAGAGGGCATATTGGCTAAACCACTTTGTTTCCTCCATTCCCTCCCCACACCCTTCCACATTTGAACAGCTCCTTCTCAAGGGCACAGACCCGGTGCCCCCAAGGGACCTCCCGCTTCCCACACACCAAACACACACACAGCCAGGAGACCAGCCGCCCTGGTCTCCTCTCCCAGCCCAGAGCGAGCGCCGGAGGCTCCCACAGCAGGCTGAGGTTGAGAGCACGGCGGTGCCACCCAGGCACCAGCCCAGCTGGCTCCCAGCTGTGCCCCGAGTGCCCCACGCTCCCCACAGCAGAGCGAGCGCAGCGCAGCCGCCTGGCTGCACGACAGCGCTTGCACTGCCAGCCCTTCGAGTTATTGCAAGTCTTGGGGCACTGAGACCCGTCTACTTAGAGCCGTGGCCTCAGGACGCAGGTTTGGCTTGCAAGGCTTCTCTGGCAGTCACTGCTTGCTCGCTGCTGTGGTTATTTTTTTTTTTTGTCTCTTTTTTCCCCTCTATATAGCCTTCATAATTTATGGACGAAAAAGCGAATGGGAACATGAAAAGAACAGCTACCAAAAGGTTTGCAAACTGGAGACGGGTTGTCACTAGGAAGATCATTGCTAGCAGGCCGAGGAAGGTGACCCTTCCCGCTACCCAGCACAGCCAAGGTCTCACCTGGAGTGCTGGGGCCAGCACAGGCTTCCCAGAACAAGGGGACATGGACAGGCGGGAGCGAGCACAGCAATGGGCTGCAAGGCTGGCTAAGGGGCTGGAGCATCTCTCATGGGAGGGAAGAAAAGGAGCAGGAGATGAGAGCTCCTATAGAAGAGAAGGGTCGGGGGATCTTATCAACGCGTACAAATACCTGGTGGTGGGAGGAATACAGAGGATGAAGCCAAACTGAACTGAAGATGCGTCACCAAACTGAAACACAGGAAATTTCCTTTAAATATAAAGAACTTCTGTACAGTGAGGATGGTCAAACACTGGGGCAGGTGGCCCAGAGAGGCTCTGGAGTCTCCATCCTTGGAGATAACCAAAGCCTGCCTGGACCCTGCCTGAGCAACCTGCTGCAGCCAACCCTGCTTCAGCAGGGCTGTCGGACCGGGCAATCTCCAGAGCTCCCACCCAGCCTCAGCCATCTGTGATTGGTACCAGCCAAAGAGGGACCAGTTACTCCTTTCCAAGCCCTCGTGCTGGCCATATTGCACTGCGCTTTCCTTGAGCCTCACCTTAACTCGGGACCTTGACTAGTACCGAGCGCTGGGGTCAGCTCTGGGCACGTCCTCTAGGTGGGGAGAGCCCTCACCCTCCTTTGCACAGTCCCCTCAACAGCCTCCCCCTCACTCAGGTGAGATGTCAGGGCTTGGCCCAAGTGTCAACACGACAGCGCACGGGCAGCTCCTGCTGCAAATCCCCCTCATTTACTTATTTAAACAACCACACAGGAAAATGAACCTGGGGTGAGGCACAGTGAAGATGCTAGAGCGCTCGACGTGAATCTGTTTGCAGATTGCTGGGTTGATATTCGCAGGAGGATATTCATCAGGCTAATCGAGTTTTAAAGGTTTTACATTTCATTATTTTCTGAAAGTCTGATGACAGTAATCACTAGCTGGATTCATTTTCCTTTATTCTTTCATCTGTAAAAAATATCCCTCCTGGTTAAAAATCAAAAAACAAACAAAGAAAAAATCCACAAAAATTAAAAAGAAGAAATAAACCCAACAGAAGTGACAGAAGTGTCATAAAAATCTCTGACTTTCCTATTCTTGACTAAAACTGTCTGTCTCGCATCACAAATAGACAGGAACTCTTTAAGAGAGAAACTGGTAGAAAGAGTTTTGAGATGTTTATTTTCTTAGTAGTCTAATCCTGAGAGCTGTATATTCAAACATGTAAAATTGTGCCAGTTATGGACAGTTGGGGAATTTCATCCTATATTGGATATTTGATTCAAAAGACAGGGAATACTTTTCATCAAATAAATTTATAGTCCTACAAAACCTCATTTTGCGGTTTTCTGTACATCTCTTCTGAAACACTGCAAAGGGGTCTGATGTGGGGGAGAAGCTGAGGAGTTGTTCTCTGAAAAACTGTCCTTCCTCTCTAAACAGCTCTAAATTCAGCACTCAAAAATTATGCAAAAATTACTAATCACTTCTTAAATTGTGGGCAATTAACACAAGAAGATCTCACCCAGCAAATGTCTTTTGTTCTTTGCGAGTGATGCAATCCAAGTGCAGAGCGGTTCATTAGATGGAGAATGCTGTCAGCAGTACAACAAGATTTTGCCAGGGGGATTGTCCCTTAAATCCTTTATCCACTGAATTAGGGCAGAAGAATACTTCTCTCTGCAGGCACATGCTGAATTACAATTTGTTCACGGGCACGAAGCTGGGTTTGGAAAAAAGTATCAAAAAAACAAGCAAGGATGGAAAATATTTTTGTTCATAGAAGTTTGATGCAGACAGTAGACAGCTGTGGCTATTATTCTCCTCTTAGTAATTAACTATTGTTATATAGTAGAATTGATTACAAAAAATATAAGTGCTCATGGAATGAAAAGAAATTCGTATTTTCTCTTATTTATTTCATCAACTTTTTTTGTGATCTCAGCAGTTTTTCTATTTACACTTTAGCACCATAACCAAGCTGAACTGCTGTAAGACTTTAATGACACAAGACTCACTAGGATGTGCTCTACTTTTGTTCAGGCACAGGCACTGCGTCTGGCTCGTGTGGAAATGAGTGTCACGAAGAGAAAATGATGCCATCAAGTAAAAACAACCAAATTCACAAGCAAGAAGCCGAGGCAGACGGTCTCCCTCAGGTCCCTGTACTTGTTTTCTATAGAAGACACAGGCTCCTTGGAAAACAGGACCTTGTCTCAACATCTGCAACGTGCCAGCTAGGCTGTCGGTGCTCAGTAAACAAATAATTAGAATAACAAATGGAATTGTTTCTAAATATAATGCTCCACAAAGCTTTCCAAGAGATGCCATCTGGCCTGGAAGGTAGAAAGCTGGAGCCTATAAAAACTTACGCGTATGCTTAATTTTACACTCCCAAGCAGCCTCAGGGATTGTTGAAGTGCATAAAATCGAGCAGATATGTAAACATTTGCAGAATGACAGCTCCATATTTGGTAATTTCACAGCTACCTTATTTTCCAAGGCTTTGAAAAGCGATTTTATGGCCAAAGGTGTCGTGAGGGTCAATAGAAATAAGCGGTGCATGGCTCATCTCCTCTCTTCCTCCGGTGCCTGGTTTAATTTGGCCGTCTCCAAGCCCTCCCGCTTTGCAGCGGAGGATGGCACGTTCCCAGCACTTTGGCATCGCAGAGGCAGCAGAACTTATCGCACTCCTGCTCCGCGCCGAAAGTGAAAATAGAGCGCGAGGAATCCAAGAGGAAGTTGCTGAGTGCGTGGCAGATGTTGTTACATTTGGCCTAGCAGCACCGCAGGCGGCAGTCACGCGACCGGAGACGGCAGCCAGGGAGGTTCGTGGGGACAAGCGCTCCTACGCCCGGCCTTCCTTTCAAGGAGCAGAGCAAATGCCACACGCGAAGCACCAACAACAGCGCCAGGAAACACTAAAATGAGGGAAGGGAAGCTCGGAGCTCACAGCACATCAGCTGGGTGTGCAGCACGTCAACAGCCAAGGAGAGGTGCAAAATCTAGGCCAACATTTCCCAGGAAAGCTGCCTGGAAGAGACGCCCTGCGATCACCCCCTGTCCCTCCATCTCACCTTCCGGTGCTCCGCCTGGCTCTCGAGTCTCCTGGCACCAGACATGGACCAGGGAAGTGATACGTGTTGGATGAACCATGGATTTCTAGGGCATTGTTTGTAACAGGAGCTATGCCTGAGCAGAGGTGCATTACTTGCATATTGAAGATGATTTATGGGTATATTTTTTTTAAATGTAGCTCTTGGACTTTAATTATTCACTTGATTATCAATAAAAAATAAGCTCTGAGCAGTACAGGACGTTAACATGTCTGAAAGGGGCATGCAGCTGCTGTGTGAAACTGATTCACATGTGCAGAGCAGCATTCCCCCTCCACCAGCACCATGCATGACAGCAAACTCACGAGCAGAATTTGCACATTCCTTTTTTCTCCCCCATCCCCTTCCCACCCCTTTCACAAACAAAATCTGCCAACCTGTTCATCAGCTCTGGGATGGCAGACAAATGTTTCAGCAAAACAGGTGCCAAACATCCATTGATATTGGCTAAAATTCAGTGCGATGAAATGAATTGACGCCGGCATCCCATTTGGGGCAATGCAATATGTGATCAATAGCAAGTAATTGGACATCACTTTGTGCACGAGAGAAAGCTGAGGCTGTTGCATCACTCTGAGTTACGGCTTATATTAATCACTGCCTAACTGTTTCATCAATGTAATTTCTTTTCATCAACATGCGGTGGCATTCAGAGCGTTGGACATAAAAACCTCTATACTGTATTAACCTGAAATTCAAGCCGCACAGCCCTGTGAAACACAACGCCACTACCACAGCTGCAAACAGTGCGCTCACATCTCACATCAGTGTGCAAAGTTATACAAGGGGCACCTTGGACAGGCCCAGAGAAGTGACAGGGGAAAAAAAAGAAAAAAAAAGTCACATTGCAAGGGGCTCATCTGGGCTGGGGGCACATGCACTCCAACAAGTCTTACTTTGAGTTCCTCCTCCTCAATTGCAATCAGTGCAGGACCAGCAGGGAGAGCAATCCATGTTTCCCTTCAGCCTGTGCTAGTCCACAGGTGTTTGCAACTCGGGAAAGTCCGGAGGCTCCATTAGAAGGGCAGCTCTGGGGAAGGACGAGCAATGGTCCGTGCAGCCCCTCGCTAGCATGTAAACATGCACATCTCTGCCAGCGACCAGTGGGCCTCCCTGCATTTACCTTGTGCTCTTTCCAGGTTCCTGGCGTTTACCATATGCTCTCTTCTGTTCGTCTGTCTTCAAGCCCCACTTCCTGTGCGCTCGGGGAGGTTGGTATGCCACGGTGCCTTCTATCAGGAGGCTGAAAGTCACTTTTTGGCCACTGCCGAGGGCCTCCTCACAAGGGGACGGCTCACAGGTTGCCTAGTCTTCCCGACAGGTCAGCTTGCAGACCAATTCCATCGATCCCACACACTGCCAAGGCGAGAGGCAGCTCCAGGGCGAGCAGGGCACAGTCAGGCCAGGTCGCCCATGAGGACCCTCTGGAGGAACCTCTGCCACCCCAAGAGGGAAGCTCCTCTCCTCCCACAGGCCTTGAAGCCTGAAGGGAGGCAGTGCAAGTGATCCCTAATTTGCGCTGAGACTGCAGCCTGCGTTTGCCACACAGTGACAGGGGAAAGGGAAAATGAATCCTTCACTGTTAGGGTGGTAGGTGAACAGTATGGAGATAAACTTTTAATAACATTCCTCTTGGGTCATATATTGCCTGGAAACATACCTAGCTAGGGCATTTTTTAATGACCTCTCCCCGTCTGCTCTCTATCCGAGTGTCTAAATCTTTAATGCTGTCCTCTTATGACCCTCAGAGCAGAAGTCCTTCTGGTAACCCCGATTAGACCCTAGGCTGAGTTCACAGTCTGGGACCTTACAGGGCTCCTCAGACCAGCCCTTTATTCCAGCTAAATCTCAGCCCCATGCTGGGACAAGACCTAGGCATATATGTCTTCACACAGCAGGGTTTCCAAGGAAAGTAAACTAGAAAAAGTGAGGAGCGGTGTTTAAGCTCTAGCCCTGCCACAGAGACCACAGGCAGAGTGTGCACAGCTTTTATTCAAGCCAAGGCACTGAACGACCCTAATCAAGCCTGGCCAAGATGCCTCAAATCCCTGTTCTTCTCCCTGTAATAGGCCCACGTCCTGCAGGACCAGGGAACAAGAAAGCAAGTCAACGGCGCAAAATCTTGGAGACGGGATCTAATCCTCAGAGCACCTGCACTTCCCACTGAGGCCAGAGCTGCAGGCGCCTGGCACTCAGTGCAACCACCCGCTCACCCTGTCTCTACCAAGAGCATTTTCTCTGCTCTCTGTGCCTATGGGGAGGGACAGAATGAGAGCAGATAGCAATAATGATGATGTTTCAGCATTTCCAGATTGTGGTTTTCTTGCCATATTTGGTGATTGTTTTCTTTGTGCTCCAAACTCTGGGCCTGTCGGAATCTCAGCTCTCCTATAAAAAGCTGCCTGCTCCTTGCAGGGGGGTAGGAAAGCCTGCAGACCTGTCAGCCAGCGACCTGAAAGGTTATAAACTGAAATCTTTCAGTTTATAAATCTTTTCAACTTATTAAAGAATGCCTTATTCTTAAACATCTGTGCTTTTCAAAGCAGCCTCGTGATCACTGGGAAGTCTTGCTATCAGGCTGTTGCTATTGAGAAAAACTGACCCTCACGTAGGTTTTCAGTTTGGATTAAACTCCCCAAAGAAACACTTTCAAATGCCACTGATCAGAAAAAAAAAACTTGAATTACAGCAAGATTGCTGTCTGAGGGGCATTTTCTGTACTTTGTACTTGCAGCTGGAATTAGAAAAACAACAGGCCCGGGCCAGGGTGGAGTGGCAAGCAAAGACAGAAATTTCTTTTATCTCCATCCCCGCTGAGGAAAACACTTCCACACGTGATAAATTTAAGTGAGTGCCATGATCCTATTAGGACCTGATTTCCTATTTCAAGTTTCCGAATGGGAAAGTCTTATTTATTTAGAGACAAAGGAACAGAACCTTCCTCCCTCCTGCCCGTTTCTGCAGCCCGCACTGGCTACGTGCACCTTTAATGCTACCAGCTCCTATGCAGATGCGTGGCTGGGGTTTGCTCTGTGCTTTTCTGCATACGCTGCCCCATTAGGGCTCAGAGCAGTCCTGCAGCCACTCTTCCAAGCCACGTCCACCACTTGTCACCATCACAGCACAAGCCACCTGCGCTCATGTGCACAGCGTTCTCCACTTCCCACCGGTGCCTGGAGCGCCACTTAAGGCTCTGACAGGTTCTGCTGGCATGCTGGAAATGGGAGTTTATCACAGGATGGACAATAGGGAAGAGCCCTCTATAGCTCCCAGGAATTCAGCTGGGATCTCTATGCAGATCCCTACTTATATCCAACTCTCCTCCATCCCCTTCCTCTGCTTCCTCTAATCTAAATAAGAGCTATTTGCAGTGCGGGGACATTTGCTCTTTGTCTATGGAAAATAACCTCCCATAACCCTTTTGTCTGCTCATGTCACTCGGATGATCAGCCACATCTTCTGTTCGCTGACAGCTCCACAAAATGCACCTACTTTATAGCGCTCGGTTGTTTTGCTCCGGCGTTGGCGAGGAAGATTTATTTTAGCAACTAATTATCCTAACAGCCATACAGAGATAGGGCCAAAAGATGGAAAACAGCTTAGAGAGGGGAAATGAAGACACTGGGTTATCTTAAAAGCAGAGAATCCACCGCTAAATTCACTGATGCTAATCTGCTGGGGTTACCTGCCAGCAAGGGTCAGGATGTAATTACAGCGGGAGCGCAGAGCGTATTGTGTGCAAGTCTGCTGCGGCCGAGCACTGCGGCGGCCCCGCGGAGAGGCTACCCCAGCTCCGAGGGGCACTGAAGCAGAGCCGAGCGTGGGGCGCTGGGACACGGGGTGCAGAGGGGAGCGCGGGGCCCCCGACCGCGTCCCCCTGCACGGGGGTTTGCTCGGAGCTGCCGGGCAGCCCTGCTCAGCCCCCCACTGCGGGCGCAGGGATGGCCTCAGCCCAGCAACTCCTCTGCCATCTGCAGATGGAAGGGCAACTCGGAGCCGTACAGTCTGCACGCCGCTCATTATCAGAGAACGACATGAGACAGGAGTGTGTAAAAGGGCCTACTCGGTATTTATACTGCACTCGTCACTAGGGTATTTCAGCTTCCTACAAAAATAGACATTAAACATCCTTTTTTTTTTGCCTGCTCTACAACTGACTAAATCATTTTTACAGGCATTTAGAAAGCTCACGCACTCCTGTAATTATTGCCACGCTGCCTCTGTCACTCTCTTGGTCATGTTCAGGAGTACGATTCACTTCCCCCAGTATTAATGAGTAATAAATAATTCATACAAAAATAATAAAAGACACCTAACAAAAGAGACGTGGGCATACTTCATGCGGTGACTGCATTACACGGCCTGCGATGCTGTCTTCTGTGGTAAAGCCCCGTAGCATTCAGGAGAAAATGATAACCTTTCCTTACATTCCGAACATCCTATAGAATAGAACACAATTAACAGCTTTGTCAAAGGATATAATGCAGTAGGAAGGCTCCCAAAGGCTGTGGAGAAGGTAGCACTCTCATTTCAATCCCAGACACAAGTGCTCTTACTGTTCTATAGACCCTTATTGGTTTCATCCCTCTTAACTTCTGCAGGACTTTGCCGGGAGGGTTTGCACAAGAAGAGGAAGTACCACAGAGAGACAAGAAAATGCCTGACCTAAATTTACTGCCTGCAGCTGTCTCGGGAGCCTTAAACGTGCCGGGACCATTCAGCAGCGGGATAAAGGGGCCAGGTGTGCGCAGAGGAGGGTTAATGGGGATAAAAGCGGGACGCGACAGGCAGTGCCCAGCAGACACACGGTTTAACTGCTCTGTCTGCCCAGCAGGGACACGTGGAGCCAGAGCCCCTTCGGCGGCAGAGGAGGCAGCAACGGGCTCAACCCCTGATGGGGCGGAGGTACCAGGCGGGCAGGTGGCACTTTGGGGCGGGTAGCACCCACCTATCCAAGAGTATCCAGTGATCCCCAAGGTGGGATCACTCATCTCAGCATGGACATTCCCGTCACATTCCCGACTGCCGCAGCTGTGCATCCCACAAATTAACGCCCTTGTTCTCATCTGCCCATAAGGAGGCTTTGGAGCCATCCCCACTTCACCGAGAGGACCGCTGCTGGATGATGTCAACAGGAGTTTCCATCACTCTCCCCGACGTGGTTAAAAAAGCAAATGAAATGCAGTTTTGCTGCAAGAACAGCCACTTAGTTTTAATAAGTGGTGTTACTAGTCCTGCATAAATATTGCATTTTCATCCTAACCAATGTAAGTGCAGATATCCTCATTATTCATAAGAATAATTAACCTGTTTTTAGACTCCCGCCAACTCCTTTGATTGAATGGTCTATTGCAAGATGAATTTTAACAATTAAGCCCTATCTTGGCCTGCCACTGAACTAGCAGGATTCAGATGACGTAGAATGAAGTCCTCTGCACCGCTAAAGTTAACTTCCTTTAATTTTACACCGTGTCTCATTGTTCCTGAATTACAAATGCTAATTTTTGTCCCCCAGGCCCTTGCTACATCACTGATCTCATTTGTTTTTTGCAACTTCACACCAACATCATTTCTATGGCCTTGCTTCAGGACCTCTTCTATGTCTGCAATATTCTCCAAGAGGGGAGCAAAATATATTTTTTCCTTAATTTTAAAATCCAACAGTTTCCTGAAACACCTGTCACCATTTCCATCTCTCCAATCAGTGTGCGGCGCGGGTGTCTCTCGCAGTGGGAGCTGACAATTTGATGATACTTCATCAGCGTGAGGCTCCTGCTGAGACGTAGATTGAGACAAAGGAACCGCCTCTCACCATTGGAGCAAATAAGAAATCAGCTTCTCCAAGTTGTTGTTAGCTAAGTTCCATTTCTGTTATTTTCCAAGTGAGTCGGCATGCGTGTGAACTAGCATTAGCACTGACCAGGGTGCTCCTTCCTTCTAGGAAAGTCTCCCTGTCACAACCACCCTGGCATGAACTGTAGCAGGGAAGTGACAGCCTGGGGGTCACTTTAGATGCCAGGTGTTTAGAATAGACACCCGGCTGGGGTGAAACAGCAGTGCTCAAACGCAGGCCTCCTCCAAGACAAACCCAGGCCACGTACCCAATGGCCGGCAGGTGGGAACTGCTGATGGAAATGCTCCCTAGCGTCCAGTTCCCTGCACTAGGGACAACTGGGGACCTGCAAGGGGACCTACTGGGGACCTGGGGACCAGCCCGTGAACCAACTTTCCTAGGATTTTCAAGGTTACATTGCAGAGAGGGTGTAAAAAGCCTTCTCTTCAATACACAGCCCTTTCCACCTGTCCTTATTTCTCTGAGGCCCAAGGCCATTCCCTGCTGATCTCACTGCTCATTTCGCCAGCCTAGAGGAAGGCTGGAACAGACAAGGTTTATCGTGCGTTTCCTCCAGCTTTGCCCTACTGCTCCGAGTTCCTTTTGGGTGCCAAGTCCTGAACAGCCCATGGTACAAGTCACAGCTCATGATGTCCAGCTGACCTTACAATCATAAACAGGCTGATATTTGTTTAATTTAGTGAAATAAATGCCTCCCCTGGCTGTTTGGAAAGCAAATCTCTCCTTACCCTCCAGCTGGTATTTGCTGTACTTGAGTGAGCCTGGTAAAAAGCTTGGGCTGCAATTTAATGCTGCTATGTTTGTGCAGAACCAACAAGCCTTTCTTAATGTCTTGTAGGTGTTTTAAGCCAGGGAACTGCTCTTTTCCTTGATGAAGCTCTCTCCAGTGCCTTAACATCATTGCACACTGCAGATCTTCAAACAGGGACAGCAAGCAAGCAATATATTACCCATAGCAGCAGATATTGCCAGCCATAATATCACCAAGGACCTTGCTGAGCCTTCAGGAGCTCCCCACCACAGGGTCTCTTTGCATCATCTAATCACAGGGAACTGCCTGGGGTCCTGGTACGGAATGGTGTAGCCCATCCTCTTCCATAGGTCCCTGCAACAACCCATATCCCGAAGTGCCAAATCTGACCTTACTGTTAGCAGGCATCAACACCCCTCTCTTGACATGTGTTCTCACCAACTCCCTAGTTCTGCAAAAAACATTTGTGCTCCTGTGCACTGTGACCCAGTGCGTGCAAAGGCCCAAGCGCTGCAGGAGCTTGCTTGGGCGCGAGGAAATTACTCAGCCCCTTTATTAAAATAAATACTCATTTAGGAATTGCAATGAGCGCGCACATAAATCAGCATCAATACTTGTGCAGAGATGTGGTGCTTACATACTTTTCGACAGTGAAACATTATACAACAAGGAACACAGTTTCCTCTTACAGTCGAGAGCACTTCCTCTCAAAGAACCACTTTCTAGAAATGACCGTGCCTTGCAGGGCGAAAACCCCACCTCATACTAGGAGA
Source organism: Crypturellus tataupa (assembly GCA_034781795.1). Classification (NCBI taxonomy): domain Eukaryota; kingdom Metazoa; phylum Chordata; class Aves; order Tinamiformes; family Tinamidae; genus Crypturellus; species Crypturellus tataupa. Next base: position 1,151,481 of record JAWLRI010001081.1, read on the forward strand.
CCACTACAGCTTTGGTCAATGCTAACAACTCCCTGTGCCTCCAGGATACAACTCAGATGGATATTCCATAAAGCCCTGTGCTGCTGTAGCCCAGAGTAAATCCTGCTCCCGCTGTTCCATCTCACAGCCGACTGCCGCACGGGAACACGCTCTGCCAGCAGCTCTTATCAGCACACTTGGAATTCTTGACCAAGATCATTGAAAACCCAACACGAGAACAAAAGGCTGCAAATTATTTCCATAGCATGTTAAAGTTAAGACAGTAGGCTGTAAAATAAAGAGAAATCTCTCTATTAGATAGAGCTGTCTCAGAGTCACTTCCCCCTTTAGAAATCATGATCCCCACAGTTTCATAAATCGATGAAAGGATTTTGACCGTTAAACTTAATTGATACTGAATTTAAAGGCATGAACTTAAATCATTTTGCCATTTTCTTTGACAATTAGTTTTTGGCATCACATTTGTCTCTGTCACTATATGAAGCAAAAAATCACAAGTACTGAGAAGGCAAGATTAACATGTGCAAAAGATAAAGCACTGTGAGAAGCGACATCTGGGGCAATGCAAAAGATGTTTCAAGGAGTGTAAACAGGCAGAAGTAAAAACAGAAAATAAAACCTGACTTTTAAGTAAAAATCAGCAACAACTTGGATTTATATAGTGCTCCATATGCTCTAGATGAAAAACACCCAAGGCATTTCAGAGTGAAATAAGGTAAGAAGAATGCTTGAGGCGAGAAAGTAGAAAAATAATTAAATTTCTTGCAAATGTTTTCGGCTTTGAGTAAGTGCAATTCTTCCTTTGAGATGGCTGCTGGTAATGGTGCTGAGGTGCTGTTGTTTTATATAATTGGCTTTGGACAGGAGCCATGCTGCAGTGAAAGAGCAAAGACTGCTTGCAGTTGAAATGCTCATTTTATTTATTTTTATTTTTTTAATTTAATGCTGCAGTAGAAGTCTGATTGCTTGGAAAAAATCTAGCTAGAAAGAATGAAAACACTCAGCTGTTGGGAAACACCATTGAGGCTGTTGAAGAAGAATAAGGGCCTCAAGTGGGAGAAAAGAACCTCACTGGGGATCCGTGAGCAGCCGTGTCCTCGTCCTTGCCCAAATTCTCCTCCCCAGGAGAGAGGGTCAGGTAGGGCTGACTCCTGCTCCCGCTTCCAATGGGATTTTATGCTCGTCGCAGAAGGGAAGCGGGTCTGTTGTTTGTCTGGGCTGTTGCTGCAGAGCTGCAGGTGGATGAACACTTGGATGGGGATATTTTCCTAGGCAGAAGCTGTTGTGACTGTTGCCGTTATGAAAGCTCCTCATGCTTTCTGACCTAAAAACCATGCTCAGGCACTGGGCCACCAGTCCTGGAGGCCCCTACAGATGAATCTTCAAACACAGGCCTCTGAATAGGATTTAGGCTTGCCAGGCTGTTTTGGGATTCCCAGGGAAGGAGAACAGGCTGTTGTGTATCATAATGTGCCAACAGCCGAGTCCCAGCGCAGCAGTTTTACATCTTACTAAAGCAGTCTCCATCATCACAGGTGATCTATCAGCTGCAGCGTCCTGAAGGACTCGTCAGAGCCAGGGCCACGCTGCGTTCGGGCTTTACAGGCAGCCAGCAGATACAGATCGTTCCTCAAAGAGGTAAAGATTTATGCCTGGGAAAAGGTTATCAAGCAGCTTCTCTATTGGGAGACAGCACTGAGAGCTGGCACTTGGTCTGTCCAGCTGGCTCAAGGGCCTTTTCTGACTTGGAGGAAGGAAACTGGCCAGTTTTTAAATTGAATGTATTATTATTATTGCTATCTTGCTTTCTAATCCTTCACTGTGTGGATAGCATGATCCTCTTCAAAAAGGAAGCCAGAAGGGTGCACACCCCCTGCCAAAAGTCTGCTAGGAGAGGAGTCTTGGCTAAAATTTTCAAAGCCGCTTGAACGGATTTCCTGCTGACTTCAGTCCTGTAAATCCACCTTCTACTGCACTCCAGTAAAGGAGAAGCTGCTCATCAACAGTAACATCTAACTGGCTTTATAGCCAGCTCACATTTTCCCTTTAAAAACAACATATCTTAGCCCCAACGCCTCCTTTGTAGTGATGACCTGCTCTGCTGACTGTGCTTTTAAGAGCTCGGGAAGGGCAGAGAGCCCTATTCATAATCCACGGTGTAACAGAAAAGTGCAGATGGCACCCAGTCCCCAAAGCCGAGCTGCTGAATGATGCTGAGCATCATAATCCAACTCTTAATGCCAAGGAAAAAATATTCACCCTGGTAGATGGCCATCCTGGGGAGCAAGCAGCAGAAGGGTGATTAAACTGAGTTTTAACTTCTCATAAATGATGATCAGTGGAGAAAGAGTCATAATAACAATCTGAGTCAGGCCAGAAAGTCAACGATTTTGTAGGTTTAAAACCACTCAGTATGTGTAGTAAATACAACACCAATCAGGGCTAGGTTTTGGGTACAAACCGGCAGGTTTATAATTATCCATTTCACATCTGTAATGTGCTTCTGCCGAGTCTCATATGCTAAATATTTCCATTAACATTTACTGCTGAGTCATTAGTTCCAATCAGGATGAAATGCTGGGAAAAGATTGTTGCTCAGGGCCATGAAGAATTAAGAGAAAGAAAAAAGCCTGGATCTTCCTAAAGACTTGGAAAGATCACCCCAGATGAATAAGGCATATGAGGAAGCAGTAGCTGAGATGGATGCTGCAACCTTAGTTTTGCTTTGCCAGTGAGACCCCAGAACAGCGATGCGGCCTTGCTCTGTCCCCCATCAACTCCTCTGGCACCACATCCAAATCCCAAGTCGTGGGGCTCTGCACCAAAGGGAATGGGGCTCCTGGAAGCCCTGAGAGCCAAGAGCAAAGGTCTGCAAGCTCAACCACCTGGGACACCTGCAACCAAAATTGCTGCAGAGAAGCAAAACTCCACTTCCCCAAGGGCCGAGGGGCTCACAGAGGCTGCTCCTTCCCCGGGCTCTAGCCCTGACCCTGCTGCTGGAAGCACCTTCAAGACCAGAGCCACAGCCTGGTCCTGCACAGGGCATCAGCAACTGACCAAAAGGAAACAGCTCTAGTGCGTAGAGCTACAGTGTACACACCTTCCTACAGGAGGGCAACCCACACAGTCTTTTTCTGTTTTAAGGGTACTCAACATTTTCAGAACCCTTCCACTTACTGTATTTTCCAGGTCAACATAAAGGCTGTGTGTTTTTTAAGTAACTGCAATTGCTTTTCTACTAGGTATGTCCTGGTGTGGCAAGCAAGGATAAAACATGTCCTGCTTCACAAATTAAATCTCTTTCACACCTCTACACACACACTACAACTCAGGCCATTTCTAGTTATGATGGCTAAAGCAAAGCAGTAGAAATCCCATTCCCTAAGCCCCCTCTGCCATCTGTTACCTGAGCTGCACTAGTAACTGCAGAGAAACGGAGTCTGCTGATGCTCTTTAGCTTCTTCTGTCCCGGCCAGCCACACACCAGCAGCAATTTCTTCCTCCTGTGGAGATAAAGAGAGATAATTAAGATAAACGAGACCTGCTGTTGTGCTCCCTGCTGGGAGGTATTAGGGAGGAGAGACATGCTGACCTGCTTTAAAAGATTTGTGAGGTACAGCTCAGCTTTGCTATTTGTGGAGAGAACAGAGCCTTTTGGTGTATTTTACTTAGGACAACACAGTAATATGCTGGTACTGCTTTATTTATTTATCTAGGTGCAGGGTCCAGTGATGGGATTTGATATTGATCTTAGAACTTAAATAGTTGTGTGCCAAAGCTAGTGGCCAGGAAAATACTATTTTAGCACCTGTGCATGGGGGAGGTTTGGGTGACGTAGAACTTCCTTCCCTTTCCAACGTGGCTATTTATGAGATGTGATAATGTCGAGTTTAAAGTACTTAACAATTTGCACTTATAGAAAAAAGGAAAACCATGTACAAAGAAAACCACAAACACCTTCTGAACGCCTACTGCCCGCAGTATCGTGGCATTTGCCAGTGCTTAAAGGTTATGTCTGTCATGTTTCAAAGTGGCATAAAGTCTTTCACCCTCTCCCAAGTAATTGGGCATCATACTGATAGGTAAAATTGAATGTGTTATGAACAGCTCTCCCACAGACTTACAGGCTTATTGACAGACAGTGCTTGGCGAGGAGGCCATTTATGCACAAACGTGTCATGCTGCAGTAATTACACAAAGATTTTCTTTCCTCCGTAGGCCTGTGAAATGCTTCCCAGGAACTCATGCCTTCTTCTGGCTTTACACAAATACAATTGCTGGGGTTAATGCCGAAAAATAAATTATTAGGGTGAATGCAACACATAACCAAGAACAAAGAGCTAAATAATTATAGGCACCAAACTGGCCCTCTGTCAAGGTGCATGAAAGTGCCTTTACCCTATGGACCTCTTTGCAAATGCAAAACTGGCCCTTAAGAGGAATCCAGGGTTGCTGCTTGCTTTCTCCTTGGCTGCTGGCTGGTGGACACACGTGTGCAGAACCCCAGGTAGCTTTTGACTCAGTTCTGCCTGTGTCTCTTCAATTGTGGTTTCTTTGTTCATGGCAAATTCAATGAGTGTGAAGGGTCTCGCTTCACTCTGGAATAAATAATCCTTCCGGATCACTGCTGCAAGGCACGGACATCCTAGCTCTCACCCAAGCAGGCTTACAGAAAACTTATGGTTTAGGGAGATAAAATAGTGACTGGAGAGGACTTCTCTTGAGCTGAAAATAGTAGGATGCTAGGAGGGTAATATTTGGAGGATGAAGGAGTAGCTTTATGCTTTCTCCGTTCCTGTTCTCTCCAGGCATCCGTTTCACTGCCACGTATTTTTTTTCCTGAATTGATACACAATGTTCATGCTTATATTTTACATTTGGAAATGTGTATTTCAAACAGCAATACAAAAAAGTACCCATAATCGCTGGAAAAACTAACTCCGCTACCATTGCATTTCTAAATCCAAAGCTGGCTGCAATATTGTTGCTTCTGTTCATTTAGCAAGAAAAGTTACTTTTTGTGGGTGTGTGAACAGCACTGATGGGCGCTTCCCCTCTTCTGATTTCTTTGTTTTTTAGGGTTGTTGAGCTTCCAAACCTCCTAAAGAAAGAGGAAGCAAGGACAGGGCTGGTTTACAGGACAGAGCAAAGAGAGCAGCTGAGGGCCATTAAAGGCGGAGGAGAAGTCTCCAGTGTCCATCTCCAGCTGAGATGTGGTGTCAGTTGCTAGTTTATGGAAGCATCTGTTAACCTCTTAATCCCCTTAATTTTGTACATCCTGCCTGCCCTCCCATTTCCCTTAGCCAAAATCTCCCTGGTTTCCCAGATTTCCCCCTGACTCCAGGGGGCAGGAGGGCCGGGCTGTGGCCGCAGAGACCCTGAGCTCTCCGAATTCCCAAGCGGAGGGAGGCAGCCTGGCTTCCCACCAAGGCACCGGGACCGCTGCTTCCAGGGAACAACCCACCTCCTTCCAGTCCTCAGCCACGTGAGGGACTTCTCCTGGTGCAAGCAAACCAGGGCAGTGTTTGTTCCCTCCTATTCCCATTAATTGTGAAGCATTTCTGCTGCTTTTCATGTGTTCATTTTTTTCCCTTTGCTTTCCCTTATTTGCATTTACTCGGCAGCAGCAGAGCATATCCATCTCTGAAGCAAGCTTAAATAAATGCTGCTAGTCAATGACTATCAATCCTGCACAAATGCTTGCATAAGAAGATAAGTTTTCCTCAAAGCTGTTTGCTTAGGGGTAGATGGCTGTTCTTATGGTGTATTTATTGAACAGTGATTTATCTGTTGTAATTATTTGCCCTTTAGGGCCGGTGATATTATATTAGTAAGCTTGATCTTTGCAAACACCTGGATCCCTCTTTGCAATTAGTGAGTGATGCACTGTGTCTGCCGGGCTGCTGTTTGCCCACCCCGCTTCTAAACCAGAGGCTGAGCGTAGAAAATCGTGTCCTCAAAACAATAAAAAGGAATAATGTTGATCAGTACCTGCTTCTGGGTTTAAAGGGAAGGCTGATTACTCAGAGCGAACACAAGCAAAACTTTCTTTACATCGACAAACAATCCGTGATGCATCGGCGGGCATCCGGCAACTCTGTTATTGCAGCAGGGTGACAAATGCGCTGAAAGGGACAGCAAATGGGACGTATCATTCTCCTGACTTGACAAAGATTATAACAAGAATGGGAAGCGGGACAAATGTAACTCATTCTGGAGACAGTCCCAGAGCTGTAATCGCATTTGTTCTTCACTGTGAATTATACAGCAGTGCAGAGGATGAGAATATGATTTTTATCATGTTGTATATTTTAATCACTTTGCTACTAAACTAATAACTCATCGTGAAATGCTGACGGATGGGGAGTATTAGTTTTAAAACTACGAACTAAACAAAGAGAGGGCGGCTGTGGTGTAAGCATTCTCCCAGTTGCATTAACATTGGATAAGGGTTAAATTCAGCCCGGGTTTAGGCAAACTCAAGTCCTGCAGATTTCTGAAAAGATTTCAAGTCCTGCAGATTTCCTTATCCTGAAGTGCAGCTGGCCCCACGCCCTTGTCTTCCTCAGTGAGAGTCTGGCTCCGCTGTAGATTATCCTAGAGCTGGAGCCCACCAAACCCAGGCGGCTGCTGGGTGGGAAGCCTTGATCTGGAAGCTGCGGTAGAAAAACTGTGTTTTCTACCATTGGAGCTGGTTCTTCTGGCGAGGAGGGAGGGCAGCTTGACTGTTGTTTATGCCAGCAACTGGTTTGGACTGCGCTGTGGTGAGCAAAGGCAGCTTCCCAAGGGGTCGGATCGGGGCTGAAGTCCTTAGCTAATGCGTTCTCTAGGAGAAGACAACTAGGAAGCTGTGTAAGGTGCACGCGGTTTCCCAGAGCTTGTCTCCTGGGTAAGGGGTGCTTTGATCAAACTCCATATTAAGGAGAGGAAGAACTACCCACTGGCTTGTGCATAAGCTATTTTGAGAGTAGCTACTGCCTCCATACACCCTGTCAGCCTATGCAAAATCCCTGAGGCCGCTGTGCACGCTGAGCCTGCAGCCCCGTGTCAGGCTGAAGGACGCGCTGCCCCTTCCTCCCCTCTGCGCCTGCTGCTTCTATCTGCAGGGCAGCACTGGTGGCTGCAGGGCTGACGTGACCACCCCTGAATCAGGCTGCTATGACAACCAGGCGCTGCAGAGAGCAACCCCAGGCCCTGAGTTTATGTAAATGGAATTTCCAGGTTCCAGGTGGCTAGAGGGCTTGACGTGACAAACGATCCTTCGCGAAGGTAGATGAGGATATCAGGACTCTCCTGGCGGGCAAGCAGTCGTGGCCAGTGTGGGAATGCAGGCGGCGAAGTTCCGATGCGGAACGTCAGGCGCGCTGTGGTGACAGTGCAAGCCACGGAGGGCTGCGTGGGATCCCAAAGCGAGTCCTGGCGAGCGGCGCAGGGGCACGGGGGCTGCAACGGGGCTGCAGCAGAGCCTGCCACAGCCTTGGGAATTGAGATCGGGTCTGCCTGCTCTGGGCACAGAGCCTCCCAGGTCCTCGTTGTGCCCGTGCTTCAGCTCCCACCTTAAACTTCAGCACGAGGTTCCCAGAATTGGCTGGCTGTACCATGGCCCGTGCCAGTGCTGGTGCCCAGACCCAGCTGATGGTGTGAACTGCTTCAAACTGCGTCTCTGCTTCCCCAGGCTGGCCCAGCAGCCTCGTCTCGCTGGAGTGCCGGGAGGATTATCCGGCTAATGCTGCAAATTCCTTTGAAGAGGAATCACGTAGCGCTTGCTGGGTCGCAGCCATTTCCATTGCACGTGGTGGAAGCTGAGGGACGACAGATCTCTTTTGTGTCATACTGAATCGCTGTTTTCCCGGGAGGTAGAAGGTTTTAAAATGGACGTGCCCGGGTTCTGCTGGAGACTCCAGGTTGCTCTTTGATTTTGTCGGTTTGCTGAGAGAGCTGCTGAGATTAGGCCAGCAAAGGATGGATGAGAAGGATTTCTGCTTTCAAGCTGAAAGACCTGGGAAGACAACAAATGTGCTAAGATTGGGCATCTTCTCCAGAGAACAAGAACTTTTATCTTTATTTTTTTTATGTGTTTTGAATGAACAGCTTCATTGTGCATATTTTTCTCTCTAACTGTCCTTCCAGGAAAAGACGCCATGGACTATGTTTGGAGTGTGAAACACCATCATAAGCTTAGGGTAGCGCAAGTGAAGTAAAAAGGCTTATTTAAAATTTATGGTTGCTACAGGTCAGACCAGAATTTATTAGTCTAGGAATGAAATTCCCTGGAGGGCTGGCTGGTCTCCAGGCTGCAGTGATCTCAGCTTCTCGGAGGACAGATTTGATATCAACATGTCTCCAATAATGAAATGTTTGATTCTCCCTGTTTAAGGGATGCAAAACCAAAGCCCTTTGCTGTGCTGCAGTGACGGACCCCTGCCCATGCCCAAGGCTGCTACAGGCAGGACGGTCCTTGCTAGGTGCTTCAGTGGTAGCTGCTGGAGGCCGGGAAGCGCGAGCAGCCCGGAGCGCCTAAGAGGAGACACTGACAGATCTGATCAACATGTACAAGTACCTGAGGGGAGAATACAGGGAGGATGGGGCCAAACTCTTCTCCATGGTGGCCAGTGACAGTAGAAGGGGTAATGGGCATAAATTGAAACACAGGAAGTTCCATCTCCATGTGAGATCCTTTCCTGTGAGGGTGACAGAGCCTTGGAACAGACTGCCCAGAGAGGCTGTGGAGGCTCCTGCTCTGGAGATCTCCCAACCCGCCTGGATGCCACCCTGTGCCCCTGCTCTGGGTGTCCCTGCTGGAGCAGGGGGTTGGACTAGATGATCTCTAGAGGCCCCTTCCAACCTCAACCACTCTGGGATTCTGTAAGGTGCTGCCATCCGTTCGCAAGAAGCGCAGAGCCCGCTCCGTTTCCATCAGGCCCTCCCCTGTGAGCAGGGTGCAGACCTGCCTGGTGCTGTGCTGTGGGAGGGCTTCCCTCTGAGTCACACTGATGAGTCCCCTGAAGGATGAGTCTGTTGGAAGGACTGAACCTTTGGTCGTGGGGGAAGACAGAGGCTTTCTAAGGGTTCCTCTGTTTCCAGGGGAAGTATTTGGGAGAGCCCCGAGCACTCCCTGCTAGAAGAGTGCCAAGGTGGTGCTACTGCTTTCGCTGCAGCCAAAGAGCAGAAATGGCGAGGAAAGCTTGAATGAGTTTGTTTACTCTACATTTCATCTGACAAGATGGACATTTAGGTTCTGGAGAAAGGATCTGGGTTCTTTTACCTTCTCCTTTGCCTGCCTTTGACTTGATTATCTTTGTACAGGGCCAGTTTACATTGCTGTGAGGTGTGTGGAATCCTTCAGCCCATGGCCAGGACGTCGCCCTCAATGGCTGGAATAAGGACCGAGGCAAACCTGCCGTGGAAGAATCCACCACAGCAGAAACAGCCTCGGGCCTCAACTTTCAGGTGTGACGGGCTCTGATAGGCAGTTTGGGGAAGTCCTGTCAAAATTATCACTGCGTATCATGGTAGGAGGTCACTTTTCCATTCTAAAATGCTTTGAATTTCTAAAAATGTGAGGAGAAAACATCAGCTTAGAACAACGAAGCCAGCAATGAGCTGCCTGTGATCTGTCGTGGTGTCCTCATGCCCTAGGAAGTCAGTGCTGAAGCAAGGTGATGCATCGGACCTCTCCTTCTGTATTTGGGCTATGACACTGAGTCCCTGCGGTGACAGCCTGGCTGAAGCCAGGCCTGCAGAGAGCAGCGGCGGAGCACAGAGAGCAGCACTGCTCTCGGCTGCCTTCTTCCTCTCCCCGTGGCAGCCCCAGGGCTCTCTCACCGGGCATCCCCCAGCTCCTGCTGCTCCTCCCCTCTCCTCGCATCGGGGCAGCTTGCGGGGTCCAGAGCTCAGTTCCACAGCAGGTTCCCGCTCAGCAGCACGAAGAGAACGGTTTCTGCAGAGGAAAGTGTTGATTTCACTCCCTAAAGCCTTTGTGTCGGGTACTAAAAGGATCTGGAGACTGCACAGATTTCACAGTCCTTTTTCCCTTCATCGCTTTCTGCTCCAACCTGCTTTTGGTCACTTCCATTCATCTGTCCATGGCTGGCTGCCTGGATTAATTTCTTCATTGAATACATTTCCTTGCGTTAACAACATATGTGACAAATAAGTAATGTGACTCATCAAAAGGCACGGGGATGCAGTGTTCCAGCTACTGAAGGACATTTCGAATTCAGCTACTTGCCACCTTTGTGTCGCTCCCAAAACACTGTATAATGTAAACAGACAGATCTAAAAGGAGCTGCAAAGCACCGACTTGCCCAAAACTCTGCTTGTTTTCATTCTCGGCTTAAATAAGTAAACTGTAATGAAACGCACTGACACAGTTTTGGCAGTTTTGATTTACATTTTCTCTGAGGCCCAGTAAACACTTCCTCAAGATCTTATCTGGGGTTAAAAATATTTCCATGTTTCAACACACACCTTCGAAAAGCGTCAAACATTTTAGCCACGGTTTGTGCAAATTCAGTTGTTTTTTCCCCCTTTTTATTATGAAAAACTTCAGAAAAGAGATTCCAGAGGCAACACTAACCGTTTGTGAAGGGTGTTGAAGTATGTGTCTTGCACAAATTGCCTGTGCAACCTAAATGGTAGGTCCCCCTTCCAACTATGTATGGGAAAGACCCTAATGCGGGGAGTTGCAGTCTACGAGAGGATGCCAGCTGAGCGGTGCTGATGCTGGGAGGAAGGCTCCTGCCGGGCTCACTCAGCACAGCTCCTAGGAAGGGGCAGCCAGGACCTTGCAAAAGGTTCGGTTCCTATTCTGCACCCTTTGAACGTGCTCAGCATGACTCAGACTCAGGACAGACAAATAGGAAGGTCCCCAAGGAGTGACCTTGTTGCCAATTAAGATGCAAAGGGTCTGTGCAGCATGACCGGGGCCATCTCAGTGTCCTTCGGGCTGGGGATGGCAGCTAGGAGGTGTGGAGGAGAGCACAGGAACATCGCTGAGCCCACCACATGTGGAGGGAGGAATTCCAGCACACCAATGTCAATCCCCCTGGAATAGCAGCAGCAGAGATTCCTCCGTGGGCTTCCGCACCAGAGAAGGAGCTCAAGTGAGGCGAATAACCAGCACACGGAGTGCGGGTTCTCTCCCGGGGTCCTGCCCATGCTTGCGTCCTCCCTAGAAGCTGGTGCCCGGAATGATCCTAGTTCCACTTTCATGTGGCCTGTAGAAATGGCCTTGGGGTGTGCAGAGCTCAGCTGTGGTTCCGTGTGACAGATTTCCCAACTGTAGCTGGGCAAGCTGAAGACAGACTGTCATTTCATCACTTTTGGACAAGGATCCCCCCTTTTAACACTTAAATATTACCCACATACTGGTATTCTGGCAAGCCTGTGTTCATGCTAATCTGTTAGGATGGTCCTGTTCCCATTCGTAATGTGGCACAGTATGTCAGCTTCAACCAGGCAAGGATGCCAACCTCAGTTGGATGGTGAATAGCCTGCAGAAGAGCCTCCTGCTGGGGGAAGAAGTGCCAAATTAGGCCACATGCTCTCTCCCTGGGATGCACTGTGCCCAGAGCTGCTTTGGTAGCAATTATGGAGGCAGCAACACCCTATTTAGAGAAGAACGTGTTAATCCTTCCGGCACGTGTGCCCTGTCTTCCCCTCTTCATTTTCCATGTGCTGTTTCTGGGAGCTGCCTGTATGAAAAGAAGATATTCTTCTTCCATGACAGCTAAGAGAAAGGTCAACTGTGGCTGTGCAGATTGCCCGTCCCAACTGTGTTTGTCGTTGACTTTGAAGTTGTCTCTTTTTATTAAGCCATTTGCCATTGCGAGAGCAGCCCTTGGTGCCGCGCAGACACGGATTCTGACGGCAGCCTTCGTCCCCAGCGGGATGATCACCTCGCTGCTTGCCATGTGCGGGAGCGCTGCTGTCCCACGCTCCCTGCAGATCCCTGACTCCCCGGAGTGCCAGGGAGCAGGTGGGAAACACATACCCTGCTCCACGTGCCCTCCTCGCTGGGGCTTGCGGGAACTACCAGCATGCACAACCGTAGGATTATGCAGGACAGAAGAGCATTGGGAACTCTCTTCTGAGCAGGATGAAAACACACAAAAAAATACATGTGTCACCCTCAGCACGGCCTGCCAGCCTTGGCATAGCCTTTCTTCAGCAGTCTTGCATTTCTGAGCTGTAACCTGTTTTTCTGGAGGATCCTGGCTGTTTTAGCCTTTCTTGCTATGGTGCTGTTTATCTTTTGTGTAAGCACCTTTTTTTTTTTTTTTTTTTTTAGCAATATGAATAGGGAACAATATTCCTCCAGCTAAAATGGTTGCCTTTCCCGCTCCCTCACCACGGGAACTCTTTAATCAGCAGTGTCAGCCAGGGACAGAAATCTCATACTTGAGAGATAACAGTTATTTGCTAGCAACTTCTTGTCTGATAAGCCCAACAACGGGGTGATTACACGCTCTCTCAAATAACCCAAGAAAATGCCTCACCACATTTCCGAACATACATGTTGTAGCATCTGGAAAATTCACAAGAATCTTGTCAAGACTTTTTCCTTCTTGTTTTCTTTTTTTTTTTTTCTGTACTCTGAAATCTGAATGTGGTTTTGACATTCTTGAGCTACCCACCACCTTTTCTGCACTGAAAGGCTTCCTGAAGAGTGCAACGTCAATACCACGGACAAAGTGCAGCTGGTTAATGGGAGAGGGCTCCTGGCGTAGCTGGGCTGCTTAAGGTCACAGATAAACAATCTCTCATTGCTGCTCCATCCGCTGATTTGCACCCGCGTGGTTGCACCGCTGCTTGAAAGGGAAATGAACAAGTACATGCTGGTTGAGTAAATTATTAAAACGCTTAAGCTGAAGCAAAGCTATTTCTGCAAAAACCCTCCTAATGAAAAGATACCATGCCTTTACAGTGAAGAAATTACTCTAAAGTGAGCAGGTGAGGAAACAGCATTTGTAAACACTCTGGGTATGTTTGTAAGGTGCCGGGGAGGCCTCAATGAAGCTATAGAGTTAGTCTGGATCCCTCCAAAAATTGTTCCTACGAAGATGGCTGCTGGTCTGCAAGGCCCACCTTTATAGGGTGACTTTATAGGTCAAAGCAGTTGGTCTTTGTTTTAAACAAAGAGCTGTGTATGCAGCTGTGTTTGGAGTTCGAGACCAAAGGAGGGTGTGCTCTTAGGATTCTTCTCCTTCATGAATTTGGAGTGAGACAACTGTTCTTGGAGGCATAAAGAAAAGGAGAATTTGAACTGCTGCTCCCTATGCCCAAGTGCTGGGTCATGCTGTCATGGGCTGCCAAGCTAGGCAGCTGCTGTTGGGGCTTTCTAGCAAAGGAGATCCTCTTCTTTCTTTTTTCTCCTCTGAGACTGCATGTATTGGATCCAGCGCAGTAGAAACTACCCGAAGACTGTCCCAGAGCCAGGAGGGAAGTCACGATGCAACTGCAAGAGATGCATGGAGAACGAGGTGAGAGGAATAAAGGATGGAGCCAGAAGCACATCTGGTTTCCCAGGGGTGAGATCTGACAGGATCAGGTCTGTGGTGAACTGAACTATTCTTGAGTTTTCTCTCCCAGTCATTCAATTTTGTGAATCTTGTCTCAGCCTGAATAGTCTTTTGAATTGAATTCTTGCATGAAGGGCTTTGGCTTTTTTTTGCTTTCTTTCTTTCTTTCTGGAGGGGAATGATCTCTTTTAGAACCAAAGGATTTAGAGCCTTTCTGATTCTGCATCGTGATCTGAATTTGTATGCAAACAGGGAAAGTGTTGGTGTGCACTTGTGGGCAGAGGCAACAGATAACATTGAGGGGATTTAGCCGCCCTTACCTCGGTCTGACCTCACCCCTGAAATCCATGGCCAGTCATCCCCTTTCCATCCACTTATGTCTTCCTCTCCCTTCTCCATTACCCTGACTTCCCTCTTCTTCCCTTCTCCCAAGCTAACCACTGCACAACAATCTCAGGAAGGTCCCTGGGTTATTCCTGATGTTTATAGCACAATTGGTGATGCTAATGCTTCCTGTATAAGCTGGTATTGGGCACTTCTCCAAGCCAGCACATAATGCAAACACAACCTGCAGACTTTTCGATAGCCCCAACTAGGATCTTTCCTCTGTCTCCCTGTAAGTTGATCTTTAGGGATCCCCATGTGCAGTCTTCTAGTTTTAGGCCATAGGTAGCTTAAAAGGAAAATAAATCTGGAGATTGCTCGTGGAGATTAAAAAGGTTGCTTCTGGCTTCAGACAACCATCCCTCTTTATAAGCCTTTTTGAAACAGTAAATCTGCATTTATTCGTACTGGGTGAAGTAGACAGCTGGCACTTTCTGATTCCAAGACAAACAGACCCTGTGGATTTTGCTGGCTGAAAAGAAGTTAATACTCCAGAAGTGGAAATCCACATGGCTCCCAACAATAAGACTCGCGAAAGCCAAGCAACAAGATTGCGAGTGTTCTGCGTGTTTGGCTTGCAGGCTCTGAGCTCATTTAACTCGCTGACATCAGGTTAGTGCTAATGTAAATGGATTTGTTTCAGACTCCTTATCTGGGACCAGATTTTGACCTCCTGATATCTGGTTAGGCAAGTCTCTCTCCTCCTTTCCTTATACAGCTACTTAATGTCTAATGTTATTTTATATACTAGATGTTAATCTTCCCAGTAATGTTTGCCAGATTTTTCCTTCAGAGAGATACCAACCCATAGCAATGTGTTTTGAAGAGGTATATGAGGTAAGAAAGTAAGATATTTAGTAAGAGAAAGGTATGCTTGGCACATGTTTTGCAGTTTCCAGTAATGATTTTCCTTAAAAAAACATACAATAAAACACACGCTCCCCCATAAAGCGCCTTGGTCTTTAATAAATAAGGCTCACAATGTGGCTGAGCTCTACACCATTTCTCATGATCCCGCTCCATCTGTTCACTCTTGCCTCCTGAAGGACAGTATTCTTGCTCTGCTGTACATTGTTCATAGTTCTCTAACTTGGTTGGGAATTGCTAGATGCTATGCAATATCAATTAAAAATAATGATCTTGCAGTGTATGGTTTGATTAATGTTTATGATCCTCAAAGGGAAAGACTAAATTCCTACATAAGAGCTTCCAAGTCAATTCTCACCAATTCTACAGAAAATGGAATAGTGAGCACAGCTACCCGAGCTGACATATGGGGGAGTCATATGAGTTTGGAAATGAGGTGGAAAGTAGTCAGGGAATATTCTTCTGTTTCTGTGCCAGTCAGTGCATTTCCTCCTCTGCATTAGCGTGCTGTGATTAGGACCTATTCTGAGGTCCACTCCTGGGGAGAACTGGTCTGTCATTAGTGAAAGCATCAGGTTGAGAGATGGGTTGTATTGGGAGAGCATTACTTCTCTTTGCCAGGGAAACCACTCAGTAGTCACAAAAAGAGGAGTGTTTTGCTTGGCATGTTATTTCGTGCCTTTAGTGGGCAGCCTCCAGAGCAGCATGGCGCGAGGAGAAGGGCTGTGCTATGGAAAAGCATTTCACTTTCCTCAGATGTTGCAGGTCCCCGAGTGCAAGAAAAGTTTTGCTTTGCGTTGCCTCCAGGAGGGGCCACTCTCTTAGTGACTAACTATGAAATACATGCCTGTCGTACACAGGGCTTTCCCTAACTGGGTAATTTGAAGTGTTGCAGGTTATTGTTGCCTCCATGAAAACTGAACAGCCTTGCTGATGCTGTGGCAATGGTGGAGACGTGCTGGGCTGGAAAGCAAGGTGCTGGTTGCCTCCGTCCCCCGTCCATGTCACTTGCTGCTGCAGTGACCTGCTTGATTTGCCGCGCTATGGCAAAGCCGCTGGAGCCTCTCGGCCCCAGACAGAGGAGAACACTGAGGAGCTCTGCTCCGACCCTGCATCTCATTTGTTGCTGTGTCGTGTGAACGCGCAGGAGCCTGCTGGTCCCGGCCACCTCCAACTGCTGTTACAGGGGTCTGTGCGGAGCTCTGCCTGGCAGGCCTGGCGTGGAGGCCTCTTAAGGCA